>QRFJ01007773.1:0-83979 GCA_006176705.1 Cocos nucifera
GAGAGAGATATAAACTTCCAAACTTCGCAAATGTCCTGAGCCCTTCTAATATTTTCAGATGCTTATAAATTTTGTTTTTTTGTTTTATACAAAGTTGCAAGTGCAAATGCAAATGCAGCCCCATTTTGCAATTGGAATTGATTGTCTCATGTTTTTTTGCCATCTTTCTTTCTTTGTTTTGGCAATGATGATGGGCTACCTTACGATTGAGCATGGTTGCAAGACAAGGCTTTAACTATTTCATTAGTTTTTGTATCTTGTAGCCGCGATGCTCCAATGAGTATAATAAAACTTCACATCCTAAGCCACCTAATATTTTTCAGATGCTTATAAATGTTCGTTTTTGGTTTTATACCAATGCAAGTCTTAGTGCAGCCCATTTTGCAGTTGGAATTGATTGTCTCATGTTTTTTGCCATCTTTCTTTTATTTTGTTTTGGCAATGATGATGGGCTGTCTTATGATTGAGCATGGCTGGGAGACAAGGTTTAACTATGTCATTAGGTTCTGTATCTTGTAGCCGTGATGCTCCAATGACTATTATTCTTGCCATTATTTATCTTTATTGGTCAATATTTGTCATTATTCTTGCTCTACCATATCATTGTTTGTCTTCTACTTTTTATATAGTGAGTTCTGCTTCATTCTTTAATGCCCCTTTATTCTTACCATTAGTCAGCCCTAAATTGCAATCAATTGAGTTCATGTGTAGTTAACATGTCGAGAGTCCATACGTCCGACAATTCTGAACGTCAGAGGGTAGGATCATCACGTAGGAGGGCTCCTAATTGGACTAATCCCCTTGATCTGCTCATACTTGCCTTGATGAGGCAAGAAGATGACCAAGGCAATTGTTAAAATGGTACCTTCTCCCAAAAAAATCTGAAAGAAGATGATAAATATATTTAATGAGCAAATAGGCATGAAAGTGGTATGGATATTATTCGTCCAGATCCGTTTTCGTATCCGAATCAGTTCGGATAGTATCTGAATCAATTCGAATATGAATAGAAATTTGAGGATCTGACTAATATCTGTATTCATATCCACATCCGTCAAAAAAAAATGGATATGGATATGGATAGACACCTATCCGATCTGTATCCGAATCTATATATAATCCTATATAATTTTATATAGCATTTATTAATTTTTAAGAAAAATATACAACCATAAAAATATGCTCTTAACTTAATTTATCATTTATTTAGTAATATCTTTGATTCTGTAGTCATAAAATTTAATTGTCTAAGTTATATTCATAATTATATCCATACTTTCAGTATCCGAATAGAATCCATATCCGTAAAATAAATATGGATATGAATTTTTGCATCCGAATAATATCTGAATCTGTATTTATATTCGCCAAATAAAATAAATATGGATATGGATATACTGATATCCGATCCGTATCCGATCCTGTTTCAGCCCTACGAGCAAACGAAGAACTTCACCTATAGAAACCTGAAGAATCGGTTGAAGGTCTTGAAGAACTTCAACCTGTATTATAACCTAGCAAATAGATCTAGATGGGGATGGGATCCTGTGCTTAAAGTTCCTACCCCTAGGGATGAACAAATATGGGAGGAGGTTATCTTGGTGAGTGTTGGATAGTTGTTAATATCATAGCTAGCAAGTATGTTGGCAGATGACCATATTTATTTGTATTAATAACAGGTAAACAAAGAGTATGCTCGTATTAAGGATAAGCCCTTCCCTGCATATGATGACATTGACATCTTGTTCTCAAAGAACACAGCCACTAGTAGGCACATGGACACATATACTCTTCCTAAGAGAGTTTCTGACAATGACATCTCCGAGGATGAGACAGATCAGATGGACATAGAGTTCTTGAGTGCTAGGGATGGTCAATCCTCACAATCTAGTGGTCGAGCATCTGGCTCTTCTTTTGAACAGAGTCCATCCGATGTAGCCCCAGCCCGACTACCTTTGCTTCGACACAATCCACTGACTCTTTTATAGATGGATGTCCATCCTCCACCGGAAAGAGGTCTCGGTCAAGCTCCATGACTCCTATGGCATGTAGGACTAGGATGTCTACTGATGCAACTGATGCTCTCCTAGATCTGGTTGATCAAGGCAGAAGGAGATTAGAAATTGCCAACGAGATTCTTAGGAGGGACAAGCTTGCTAGGCCTACACTGTATTCTATTGATGAGTGCATGACGAAACTTGAGAGGCTTCCTGGTGTTATGCCTGAATGCATCCTTACTGCAAGAGAGACATTTAAGAATGAGATGAATCGATGGTTTTTTATGCATTACGAGGGGCCACCGTTGGAAGCTTGGCTTCAGAGACAAATGGCTGGCTTCTACCATATCCCACCACCCATGGCGGGCGCTTTTGGATCATATGGATTTTCTGGAAGTGTCTCTAATGTTTTCATGCCTCCTCCCATGCATGGCGTGAATCAATATGGTCATCAACCTTTCATGGAACAGTCCTTCAGGACTACCACTCATGGTAGCCCTTCAGTTGGTAGTACTCAGCCTTCTCCGGGTTTTGCAAGCGCCTCCTCACAAGGTGGCCAACAAACCTTTGATCCAAGTTCAGCTGCACCTACAACACTGCCTGATCACTTTTATAGCCATGGGTGATCTTCAATTTGTTAGTTTAAGAAGTTCATTTTGTGCCTGGTAGTACTAACTGCTGATGTAGTAACTGTAATTTGAGGCAGCCCTATTTTCTTTTTGCATGTTAACCTTTGTTGGCTTATTGGGATGTGCCTGTATACCTTTTGGATGAAAAAATTTATATGCAATGCTATGATATACTTATTGATAGCCTTATATAGCCTATTTCCTGTGTTTCTATTTTTTTACTTAGGTTGTACAACTACTGAGTTGATTGTATAGGCTTAATCATCAATTGATGTACATTTTTTTAGATGAATACGTTGCATGAGCTGATGGAATTCTTGATTGAGGATAATTATATGCAAGATGTCATAACCACACTCATTGGTAGGTGGAATCATTCGTGTCGAGGATTGTAGTATGCTTGCGAAGATGCCTTGTCAGACCCATCCTTTCTCCGATCACAACCTCACAACAGATATGTTGAGCGGCCATCCAGATAGGGGTTGCGATCACTTTAGAATGACAAATACAATGTTTCTACAACTAGAACAGTTGCTTGTGTCACATGGCCTAATAGCTAGGCACCCGTCATGTGACGGTGCAGGAGCAGTTAGCCTATTTCTTGTACTATATAGGTCATGGTGTCACCAATAGAGTTTTGGCCGAAACTTTTTAGCACTCAAGAGATGATTTCACGGCACTTTAACAAGGTACTGAAACCCGTGTGTTCACTGAAGCAAGAGTTTATAGTTCAGCCCAATGAGGATGTAGGTGTGCACCCACGCATCCGTGAAAACAACCTTTTCCATCCATACTTTATGGTACCCCAATACCCCTGAACTACACTATGCTTGTTCATTATTTTTCATTGGTGGTAGTTGATCTCTCTAACATAGCTAGGTCACATTACAGGATGATATCGGCGCAGTTGATGGAACGCATATACCAGCACTAATCAATAAGAGCAAACAACCCCACTTTTGCAATCGAAAGAGCACCATTTCCTAAAATGTTATGGCTGTAACTTCATTCAATCACTCATTCCTTTTCATTTGTACTGGACGGGAGGGATCGGCAGCCGACATGAGGTTCTTCATTGGTGTGTCAAGTCGAGAGGGTTCAAAGTGCCACAAGATATCCATATCCTATCAATTTTAGGGTTTCTGACATTGATATTCAATTTTGTAGTTATTTTGACATTGCTGGGTGGGGTTCAAGAAAATATTATCTTGTTGACTAAAGATATGCCAACACAGACAAATTCCTTGCCCCTTATCGGGGTAATAGGTACCCCCTAAGTAGCTTCAACAATCATCGGCCACGACGATATTCCAATTCTCGGGATCTATACAATCATTGACATGTGCAATTGCAGAATTGTGTAGAGAAGGCCATTGGTATTCTCAAGAAGCGGTTTAAGATATTGAGAAGTCCCATCCCCTTCCCTTTCAAGGTGCAAACGCGTATTGTAATGGCTTGTTGCATCATTCACAACTTCAAAAGACGCAACCAAGGCAATGACAAATATTTCAATATGTCATTAGCACCTCTGCCTATGGACCCAGATGGGGACGACACCGACCCCTTTTTGATTGTAGGGGATGATAAAACCCATAGAGGCAAAGAACTGCGAGGGTCGATAGCTAATAGGCTATGGATTGCTCATAATCAATGGCGTATGTTTCATAATTGGGGCTGTACAATATGAATTTCATGCGTACTAATTGAAGCATAATTTATGTTAATATATATAATGTGTTTGAATCTTGACTGCACATAAATGCAGGAAATCAACAGGATGTTCAGTGAGTTATAGTGATATGTTCAGAAAGATTCTATGTGGTTTTCGAGGGGCGTACACACGGGATTTATGACTCCTGGGCTGTGTCAGCAAGAAGTCTCCGGATATAAGCATGCCTTATACAAGAAGTTTCCAACTAAAAAGGAGGCCATCGCTGCACTTAAAAGCTATCTACGATCTCCTAGTAATCCCACTCACGAACACATGCATGCCAACAAGTTTAAAAAGGACAAAAACCTTGGTGGCAGGCCCATTAATGCATGTGCATGTGAGGATACCCTGCTTCTGATTGTAGTTGCCCTTGTTGTAGGCTTTCTCGGCCTTGTAATTGGACATCTTTAACTTGTTTTGTGATAGTACTTAATGATATTTTTGGACTATTGAATTTTTGCAAAGTATTGATGTATTTACACTTTAACTGGTTATTGCTGATACATTATGTTGTGATGGTACTTAATGATATATTTACACTATTGATGTTTTTAATGATGCTAATACATTATGTTTTGGTGGTTATTGCATAAGGTTGCTATGCATTATGTTTTGGTGGTCATTACATTAGGTGGTTTTGGTGGACAATTATATGCTATACATCTACATGCTTTTTTGGGATAATTCACCAATTTGCTTGGCTCTTGAGTAAATTAGCTCTTGGCTTGGCACGACATCTAGCACGCTTGTTTGCCTGCTGTAAGCTTTCATCTTGGCTTGCCTGTTGTCTCATATTTCTCTCATATTATTATCATCTGATGTATAGTTTCATTCTTTATCTTTCAAAGGCACATGTTCCTGATGCTTTGGTTCTTAAGGTATATTCTTACATATTTGTTGCTGTTGCGAAGCTTTTGTTACATATACCAATTTGTATTTGATACTATTCTTGCTTCTGGTTTGCTAGTGTTGCTGAGCAGGAGGGACTTTGTTATTACTTACTAATGACTTAGTCAACCCTCAGCTTTCTGCTTTACTTGTGGTTGATGCCTATGTGGTTACTGTTGATCGATGAGGATGCTTATCAACCATACTTGTGGGTATCTGTTTTCTAAGTTTCGAGCATATCCATTTTGCCAAGGTCCTGTAATAATGTTGATATCTCATACGTGATAAGGCAGGACCAGATGCTATTAGTCTTATTTTACCATAGAAGCTCTAAGATCACAATAATTTATGGGCTCGGAATTTTTTCAATGTAATTCTAATAAGAGCTTGTACAATATAAACTTCATAATTCTTATTCTTATTAGCTTTGAGTTTTCATTCTTTACTGTTACTAATTATACAGGCTCTTATTTTTCAGCTTTATGTTTTAGGTTCAATTCTTTCTTGACTTTTGGATTTTGTCAACCAATAAAGTTTATTATGGATTTAAATGGTTGGCAGCCCTTTTTGTGCTATGTTTAACTTGTTGGTAGCCCCTTCCATGCTATATTTGGTTTTGGGTTTTCGTTCTTTACGCTTACAGATTGTATAGGCTCTTATTATTTCGAATTCGATTAGAAGTTCATATTCTTATTTGTTACCTCATTCTTTACTCTTACTAATTATACTATCCTCTTATTTTCTACTAAGTTGTTTTGGATTCAATTCTTTCTTGACTTTTCCGGTTTTTGGATAGCTTTCTATTGTATATCAATTGCTTTCATCATTGATATGTGTAATGTTGCCTCATTCTATGGTTGCTACCTTTGGTTATGGGGCTTTTCCTAAGCTATAGTTGCCTTATACTAATATTGTCCATTGTAGAGGTATTTGCAATGACGAAAAGGCAACATATTGAAGGTTAAATGCATTACTTGGAAGCATGCTCATTGTATGTCTCTATAGTCCAATGTAGTGCGATAACTAATTTCTGAGCTTATAGCTTCTTTAAGTTCATATTCTTATCTGCTTTGTGTTTTCATTCTTTACTATTACTAATTGTACAGGCTCTTATTTTCAGCTTGTTGACAACCCCATTCTAATCTATATTTGGATAGCTTTATATTTGTTGGTGCAGAATCTGGTTGACGCCGGATCGAGCTGGAGTTGAGGAAGAAGAGGTCATCGCGGGTGACCTGCAAAACAAAATCCCATTCGGAGTCAGTGGTGGTGGATCCGGCAGGACCCTCCAACAATTAAGTCGGCTCTTCTGGTCAACAAAAATGGAGTGCTCAGAAAAGAACTCAGCAGAATTTTGGAAAGGAGAAGAGAGCTTAGAGAAAACGTATCTGAAGGATCCTTTTTATAGACGGAGCCCAGAGCAGACTAATAATGACAGTCATAGTCGTCCGATAGCTGACCGCTCGGAGCCGCGTGGGATTTGTTACGGAGAGGGACGCCGCCTGTAGCAGACTGATAGTGACAATCGTAGCCGTCCGGTACTGAGCCGCTCAAGGCCTCGTGGAGTTTATCACGAAGAGAGGTGTCCGTTGTCATGATGTGTCCATTCGTCGAGATTTAATAGTCGAAGTTCGGAGGAAGCAGGCGTCGGTTGGTGAAGAACTTTGACATACATCAATTCCATAGAAGTTCGGACACCTAAAGGGAACGTCTAGAGGAGATCATCCGGAAGGAATGCTAGTTGCAATCTGTAAGTAATCCGTTGGAGAAATCCGGATGGAGTTCGACTGATGGAGAAGTCCAGAAGGAGTCCGACTGAAGGAGTCCGATTAATGAAGAAGTTCGGAAGGAGTCCGACTGATGGAGAAGTTCGGCTGAAGGAAAAGTCTGAAAGAAATTCAGTTGAAGGAGAAGTCCGAAAGAAGTTTGACTGCTGGAGGAGTCCGGGTGGGGTTCGGCCGTCGGAGGAGTTCGGCTGCTGAAGGAAGAATTTTCAATCGAAGCTCTTCCGTGATTACCAGTTACATTAGACTAAGCATCAGACTGGACTTCGACGAGAGTGGGTTTATCCCTAACACTAGTCCCTCCACTTTCGAGTTCAAAATTCGATGAGAGTGACGACTGCCGAAGTTCTTTTTCGGGCTCTGCGCCCGTTGACGTTGAAGCTCGAGAAAGATCTCATCTTCTGTTGAAGTCGAAGCTCGGAAGAGATCTTATCTCCGACCGAGGTTGAAGAAGATCTTATCTCCTATTGAGGTCGAAGCTCGGAGGAGATCTTATCTCCAACCGAGATTGAAGGAGATCTTATCTCCTATTGGGATTAAAGCTCGGGGGAGATCTTATCTCCAGCCGAGGTTGAAGGAGATATTATCTCCAGCCGGGGTTGAAAGAGATCTTATCTTCTATTGAGGTTGAAGAAGATCTTATCTTCTGTTGAAGTTGAAGCTCGGAAAATCTTATCTCCTGTTGGGGTTGAAGCTCGGGAGAGATCTTATCTCCAGTCGAGGTTGAAGGAGATCTTATCTCCTGTTGGGGTTGAAGCTCGGGAGAGATCTTATCTCCTGTTGAGGTTGAAGGAAATCTTAACTCCTGTCGAGTTCGGACAGGAAGCGTACGAAGGCAGGGTAGCCCGAAGGTTCCCCAAGGTTGACCTCAACTTTTGGAAGCAGGAAGACGACATGGACGCGGGACCGTCTAATTCGGTAGTCGACCTTTTCTTTTCGCATTTGACGTAGTCAGATTGTCGTGGAAAAGCACGTGTAGGGATTCTCTACCGAGCTTCTTCCTTCTCCACGTCTTTGGTCTACGAGGTTCCGACTTTTGCTCATGTTAGGACGAGGCTTTTCTGCTGTTCTTAACATGGCTTACGGGGGTGCGTTAGGATCATCGGTAGGACCTCTCCCTCCATCTTGTCTTATATCGACGAGGTCTTCGACTTTGCTTACATTAAGACGAGGTTCTCCTTCTGTTCCTAACGGACTGTAGGGACACATTAGGACCGTTGTCAGGGCCTCTCTCCTCACCTCATCTAAAATGAACGAGGCCTTCGAGTTTGCTCACGTTAGGACGAGGTTTTCCACCTATCTTAAATAACCGGAGGTCTTTGACTTGCTCATGTTAGGACGAGGTTCTCCTCCTATTCCTAACATGGCCACTTTTGATTGCTTCTTTTCTGTCATCACTAGTTTTTGCACCAAGAAACAATAATATTGAAATGGAGTTTTATTGAAGGAAAATTACTGGCAGTACATTCTCAGATTTTCTGAATTTCAAGGTCGTGGGAGCATTGTTCCTCTAAGCTCCTTCAGGCGATAAGTTCCGGACCGGACGACCTTCTCTATTTCATACGGGCCTTTCCAATTTGGGGCAAGCCTCCCCTAGCTTCGAGGCTGAGAGATGGTGGCTCGCCGAAGTACTAAATCTCCTAGAAATGGTGTTAATGATGCCGAGAGGCAGCCGATCTCCTTGTTCCTCCCTCATTGATGGTTCTAGTTATGGCAGTGCTCTTGGCTGATCTTCTCTTGCTTCAGGCCGACGACTGAGGAATCGATCCAATCGGCCTCTCCTGATGAGCTCCTCGATCTCATTTTGGAGCTGAATGCATTCTTCAGTATCGTGGCCGTGATCATGATGATACAAACAGTACTTGTTTCGATTGCGCTTGTTTGGGGGAGATCGTAATTCTTTTGATCTTGGTAGCTGATTCTTCATTTCCATCAGAACTTGAATTTTAGGAGCATTAAGGAGAGCATAGTTGTGGAACCTTCTGGAGCGAGAACTTCTTTACACCCTTCTGTCGGGGCTCCGACGAGCTCGAGGAGTTCGGACTCACTTGCGCTCGGGGGGAGTCCGTAAGCGCGGCCAAACTTCATTTGGCCCTCCATCAGCGGCCGATCTATTAGACTCGCCCGTACGCCGTTCTCCTGCGGCTTCCTCATCCTTCAACTTGAAGGCTTCTTCCGCTCGGACATATCCTTCAGCCCGAGCTAGCAGATCGACAAAATTCCTAGGGTACTTCTCCAGGGAGAACAGCAAATCATTCTTCTGAAGGCCGTCCTTGAGTGCAGCCATTGCAACAGACTAGTCCAGATTCCGGACCTCCAATACAGCAGCATTAAACTAGGTGACATAAGCTCGGATAGATTTTTCTTCCTTCTACTTGATATTCATCAGAGAATTCGAATCTCGGCACGGACGTCGGCTGCTGACGAACTGAGCTACAAACTGATGGCTCATTTGATCGAAGGAAAAGATAGTATCCGACTTAAGTGCTGAGTACCAATTTCTTGCTGCTCCTTTTAAGGTAGACGAGAAAGCTCGGCATAAAATGGCGTCTGGTGCGCCATGAAACAGCATCATGGTCCGAAAAGCCTTCAGATGATCGACCGGATCCGAGGTTCTGTCGTAGCTTTCAAATTAGGAAAGCTTGAAGTTCGGCGAAACGGGCTCTTGTATAATTCGGAAAGAGAAAGAAGGATCGGTGCAGACGTCGTCATGTTGAGCTGGGACGACGTGGCGGAGTTCCTCAATCCATCGGTCCATCTCCCGTAGTTTCTGATCGAGGACGTCATCTCGATCGTAGATCTTGGAAGGCTTCCGATTGTAGATAGAGGTCTCTTCCGGAGAAGAATCATGATCTAAATAAGGATCCTCTGCTCTCTGTTTCTCCTTTCCAGGGGCGACGGATATGCTAGCCCAAGTGCTCCTTAGGACCGGTTCCTGACATCCCGATGGCGGATTTTCTGACGAAACCGCCACCAGGGGCTGCTGCATGACCTACACCATTTCGATGAGGCCCTAAATCTACTGCATCAATAGATTAAACTGCTCCAAATCTACCTTGGCTGACGATGGAGGATGTTGAAGCACCGGCGATGGAGCGGGAATGGATGGATCTGACTCAGATCTGGCGGCAGAAGTGGTAGATCTCTGGATAGTCGCCTTCTTTGGAGGCATGTTTTGGGATTGAGAGACAGGATGGAGATGAACCTTAAAGAAGATCCACAGGGTCGACTAAGCACTCCTTTAAGAACAAGGGTACCTCAGGAACAGAGGGCCCTTCCTCTAGCGTCAAGCCTGTTGGTGCAGAATCTAGTTGACGTAGATCGAGCTAGAGTGAGAAAGAAGTCACGTCGATGACCTGCCAAAAAAGTCCTATGGACGATGGTGTGTCTGGCAGGACTCCGAGATCAAGTCAACTTCTGGCAACAGAAATGGAGTGCTTAGAAAAGAGCTAGCAAAGTTTTGGAAAGAGAGCTAGAGACTTCTGGAAAGTCCTTTTATAGACAGAGCCGGAGCAGACTGATAATGACAGCGTAGCCATCCGAAGCTGGCCGCTCGGGGAGCGTGGATTTGTTAGGAGAGGACGCCCTGTAGCAGATTGATAGTGACAGCCGTAGCCGTCCGATAGCGGGCCACTCGAGGCCGCGTGGGATTTGTTACGGAGAGGGGCACCGTCTGTAGCAAACTGATAGTGATAATCGTAGCCATCCGATACTGAGCCGCTCGAGGCCACGTAGAGTTTGTCATGGAGAGAGGTGTCTGTTATCGTGATGTGCCCGTTCGTCGAGATTTAATAGTCGAAGTTTGGAGAAAGCAGGCATCAATTGGTGAAGAGCTTTGACATACATCAATTCCAGAGAAGTTTGAACTCCTAAAGAAAACACGGCTAGAAGAGATCATTCGAGAGGAATGCTAGTTGAAATCTAAAAGTAATCTACTGAAGAAATCCAGATGGAGTTCGACTGATGGAGAAGTCCAAAAGAAGTCCGATTGAAGGAGAAGTCCGAAAGAAGTCCGACTGATAGAGAAGTTCGGCTGAAGAAGTCTGGGAGAAGTTCAGTTGAAGGAGAAGTCCGGAAGGGGTTCAACCGCTGGAGGAGTCCAAGAGGGATTCGGCCGCTGGAAGAGTTCGACTGCTGAAGGAGTTCGGAAGGGGTTCAGCCGCTGGAGTTCGACTGCTGAAGGAAGAATTTTCGATTGAAGCTCTTCCGTGATTACCAGTTACATTAGGCTAAGCATCAAACTGGACTTCGGCGGGAGCGGGTTTATCCCCAACAATATTGTTGTAGGATTACATTAATTTGTTGGCAGCCACATTCTATGCTATACGCTATGCTATACTACTTGGCAGTTGATCTCTCGTGTTTTGGGTTTTCATTCTTTACTGTTACTAAATGTTAAGGCTCTTATTTTCAAGCTTTATGTGATGCGGGACGGATATACGGATGAAGATGCAACTAATTTTTTTATTTATTTTTAGCAATCAAAATGATAGACAGAAGCAAATCTAATAAGATCTAAACTTTTAAGAAAAGTATTGATTAAAGCAAGTAGACATTCCTAGCATGTATAGCTATCCCTTTTAATTTTTTTAAGAATCTAGGATCGAAGGTGATTAAGAAATCCCCTTCTTGATTAAGCTTTGCAATTCAGATTCAGATCTAAAAAAATTCAAGAAAATAAATTTTACTATCCAATAATAATGATCTCTTCGATAGATCTGTGAAGATTCCACTGAGATGATCGCTCGATTCGATCTTAGAGAAGTTAGGTTGTTGTAGGCAGTTGGGATCCCAATCCATGGAAGATCTTCACGAATTCAGAATCAAGGCACCTTCAAGCATTACTCCGGATCGATATCTTGGATAGTGGATGGCATGCGGAGGGATGGTGGTTTTGATCTTAGCATAGGGATGAGTTCAAGCACAAAGGGAGAAAACTCAAAAGAAGAGAGAGAAACCAAGAGGGGAAGAGGATCTCTAGATTGGAGAAGAAAGCAACAGCTTTAATTTTTTCATTCATTTCTCATTGTCCCTTAAGAGCTCTAACACATAGGTATTTATAGATAAGATAACAAGAGTTTAAAACAATTCAAACACTAATAGCTCAAAATAAATCAAACATTAACAAGCTAATCATGTAGGTGGTGCCATCTTGTGATAAACTTGGACCGCGTCTCGCACCAATCAATAATTGCCATGTAGACTTTTTGGACTGATCTTTTAGGACTTCTTTATGGTGCAAGCTAGAAAATTAACTCTTTTGGGCAGCATCAGGGGTCCATCAAGGCTCCAACTCGAACGATGATGCAGTGCAGGGGTGGCATTCAAGTGGCACATGTGGCAGTCCAAAATAGTAGTTGCTAACATACTAAAAAAATAACTTATTAAAGAATGAGAACTCTTATTGATGCAGTTAAATCTAGCTTAGTCAAGCCAGATGGTGGCTTGCAAACTAGTGGCTTGCAAACTAGTGTCCGCACCAATTCCCCTGGGGTGGGAAAAACTCGGCTCCGACGAGTACGATCCACTGTGGCTCTAGAATTGTTCAAGCTGATCTAGATCGATCCGTTGCAACTCCTCTTGGGTAATCCATGTATTCTCGGATTTAGGTCGGCTTTCCATCGAATTAGATATCGTTGATATCCACGCCTTCTAGTTGACACAACCTGCTCATCTACAATCTTATTGGTGCAATCATGTTTACTTGGAATAGTGGGCGGTGGACACTCAGGATGGGGTACACTCTCAAGAAAAGGATCAGGATCAAATGGATCACTAGGTATCGTTATTGGCTCCTTATATTTTATTAGATCTGATACATTGAATGTTGAGTTTATGCCATAATCAGATGGTAAATCTATAATGTAGGCATTCGATCCTAGTTTCTTCAAGATCTTAAAAGATCCAGCTCCACGTGCATGGAGTTTCTTGATGGTTCATGATGGAAACCGTTCTGGTCTTACTTGAATCATAACAATCTCCCTCAGTAAAGTTATAAGATCTATGATGTAAATCTACAAGCTGCTTATACATTTGATTGCTGACATTAATTTTGTTTTTAATGTGTTCATGCAGATCCTTAAAATGCTGTGCAAATGATTCTACTTCTAATGATCTAGCATGCCACGGTCATGGGATTATTCCACTGGTTTATGGGGACGATAATCATATACAACTTCAAATGGTGTCTTACCAATAGATCTATTGACAGAATCATTGTAAGCAAACTCGGCTTGAGATAGGATTAAATCCCAATTACTGACATGTCCTCCTACTAGACTCCCAAAAAGGCTGCCTAAACTTCTATTAACTACTTCAGTCTGGCCATCAGTCTGTTGGTGATATGCAGATGAGAAACTAAGTTTCGTTCCTAGCAAATGCCATAAAGTTTTCTAGAAATAACTCAAGAATCTGACGTCACGCTCTGAAACAATGGACTTAGGTAGACCATGCAATCTCACAACCTCATCAAAGTATAAGTGAGCTACTCTGGATGCATCTGAAGCTTTAGGACATGATAAAAAGTGGGCCATTTTTAAGAACCTATCTACTACAATACAAATAGAGTCGTTCTTACGGATGTTCAGGGCAAGCCTAAGACAAAGTCAATGCTAACATCTTGCCACGGACGATCAGGGACAGGCAATGGCACATACAGGCTAGTGTTTTATTTAGGATGTTTCGCTATGGCACACGTACGGCATTGGGCTATGATTCTCGCAACATCTCTTCAAACTAGGCCTGTAGAACTGATTTTCCATAGCTTCAATTATCTTATTCCGTCCAAAATGTCCAGTCAGTCCTCCGGCATGTAATTTCCACACTAAAAAATCTCTTATGGATGTCCGTAGGATACGATCTATTATTTCTAAACAAAAATCCATCCTGAAAAACATATTCATTAAGATTTCTAGACGGTCCTTATTGTAGAGTAGCATAAATCTCTTTAAAATCAGGATAGTCAGAATAATTTTTCTTTAACTTTTCAAATCCCACAACTGTAATGCTAATGGCAGATAAAAGGATGACTCTACGACTTAGAGCATCCGTGACTTGATTTGCAGATCTAGTCCTATGTTTCAGTATAAATATATAGGATTGAAGAAATTCAACCCATTTGGCATGTCTATGGTTCAGTTTCTTTTGTGAATATAAAAATCTAAGGACTTCATGATGTGAGTACAAGACGAATTCGAATGGCAACAGGTAATGCCTCCAAAACCTCAAAGTCTGTACTATCGCATAAAATTCTTTATTATATGTAGAATACTTTTGTTTAGCCTCAATCAATTTCTCTCTAAAGTATGCAATAGGATGGCGCTCTTGAATCAAAACTCCTATTCCTACACCTGATGCGTCACATTCAACCTCAAGAACTTTATTAAAATCAGGTAGTCATAGGATGGGTTTGAGTCATCTTATCCTTAATCTTCTGAAAAGCTCTATCAGCCGATTTTGTCCACTCAAATATTTTCTTCCGAATATAGTCTGTGATAAAAGTCATAATTGAACTGAATCCTTTAACAAATCGACGGTAAAAGGTGGCTAAACCATGAAAACTTCGAACATCGTGAATACTCTTAGGTACTAGCCAATCTACTATAACTCAAATCTTTTCAGGATCTACAGTTATTCCCTCAGATGTTACAACAAATCCTAAGAATACAACCCTATTAGTCATGAAAACACATTTCTTAAGATTCGCATATAAACTCTCAGTTCTAAGGATCAAACAGACTTGTCGTAAATGACTAAGATGGTCTTCTCTTATTCGACTAAAGATGAGGATATCATCGAAGTACACAACCACGAATAATCCAATGAAAGGTCGCAATACCTGAGTCATAATCCTCATGAAAGTACTAGGTGCATTGGACAAGCCAAATGGCATGACCAACCACTCATATAAACTATCCTTTATTTTGAAGGTGGTCTTCCATTCGTCTCCCGATCTAATTCTAACTTGATGGTATCCACTCTTAAGGTCAATCTTAAAAAAGATGGTGGAACCTGCCATCATATCTAATATGTCATCTAGCCAAAGTATGAAAAATCTATATTTAATAGTGATTTTGTTGATCGTCCTACTATCTATACACATCCTTCATGATCCGTCTTTCTTGGGCATCAATAATGCAGGCACAGCATATGGACTCAAACTTTCCCTAATGAATCCTGTCTAATAGTTCCTTAACTTGCCTTTGCAACTCAGCGTGCTCAATTGGGTTCAACTTATAATGGGGCAAGTTCGGTAAGGTGGATCTAGGGACTAGGTCAATCGCATGTTGGATGTCTCGCATGGGTGGCAGTTGCTTGGGTAACTCTTCAAGAAAGACATCCTTAAATTCTTCTGAAAGGGTCCTTACTTCTGGTGGATATTCGATTGGGGGTTTCTTAGGGGATTGTTTGTAGGTTAATGCTCAAACAGAAGTTCCATGCTTGATCTTTTCCAGGTCTCGGGCACTAATCAAATTAAGCTCTTCTTTCTACTACTCTCTTTGGGTGGTTGGACAGCTTTAATAGTGATCTTCTTACCCTTGTCTTTAAAGCTATACGAATTTGACCTACCAAACAATATCACATCATTGTCAAATAGCCATGGCCTTCCTAAAATGATGTTGCTAACCTCCATTGGTAGCACATCGCACCATACCTTATCTTAATATGAACTAAACTGAATGGGGACCAAACACCTATGTAATAGGGATGGATGATGCATCCACCCACGAGACCTTATATGGAGTTGAGTGGTCCATAGGGATTAATCCTAATCGAGACACAGCATCAGAAGAAATTGCATTGATGCAACTTCCACTATCTAGGATAACTTTGCAGGGCTTATCTTGATACCTAATATATATATGAAAGATAGCCATCCTTCTCCAATCCTCATTCTCCTTGGATTGAGCTAAGACACACCTGACAACTCCCAATCTCTTTTCAGGCTCTAGTCTCACAAGTCCTAAGATCTGTTCAGCTTCCTCGAATTCCTCGATCAAATCTGAGTCTGGTTCGTATACTTCCTCCTCTTCAGATTCTATTACCGCAAGCTTGTCAATCTCAGGTCAAATCTGAGCTACTACATGACCAAATCCTTGACACCTAAAGCACCACATGACTCTCGGTCCCTCTCCTAGAATACTCTTATCCTTTTCTTCTTTCCTTACTGGCGGGTTAGGGGTTGGATTTTGGGGTCTCCGGGTAGGGGTCTGACTTGGTCTTGATCTAGGTCCTGAGAGTATTGATCGAACAGGCTCGATCCTCCGAACTATTGGACAATGGTACCTCTCAGCATCCTGGGCTATTTGGTATGCATGATCTAGAGTCATAACTTCACGCAAATAAAGCTCACGTTGCAGTTCCTCACATAGCCCGGCTCTAAATCTAGAAAGGGTCACAAGTCTATCCTCGTTAACACCACACCACATCTGGAATTCATCGAATTTGGCTATATATTCTGATACGGGTCAGTTACCTTAGGTTAATCGTTGCCATTGGTCCATCAATCGCTGCATATAAGACACGGGTAGGTACTTCTCTCGTAGTTTCTCCTTCATCTCTACCCAAGTCTCTATAGGTTCATGCTTATAATGTTCAATCAGGACCTGAACATTTTGCCAATACAGCTTGGCCTGACCTAACAATTTCATCTTAGCATACTGGAATCTTCCTATCTTCAGTCATATCGTACCACTCGAAGTGGTCTCTACCCACTTCCCAGTCTAAATATTTTCTTAGGTCTAAATGCCCATCAAAGCTAGGTGCATCAATTTTTGTACTCCTTACTATTCGATCATCTAGGTCAATAGGTTCATGCTGGGATCGACCTTCTAAGCGCTGACCTACTTGTAGACCTAACCTTAAACCTTGAGGTAGGGTCTGCTCAATCTGGACTAAAGGCACTGGCGGGGTCTCTGGATTTAATTCTGAACCCTTCGAGCATCTTCTAAGTCTCCTATTCTTTGGCCATAATTCTACACCAGATGGGTCAAGTTGTCTAGTCTCTCTAGGATGGCCTCCATCATAGGATTACTGCTTGGACTTAATTGATCCGACATGGATGGGTACTCAGTTCCAGCTTAGGTACGCATGCAATATAATAAGTCTAAGGGTTGCCTAGACCTAAAGTTCGATGTGTAACGAATCGAACAAAGCACGAACTGAATTCACTACCCAAATCTATCAACCAACCAGATAAGGGGTGTAGTCATGGGAGGCTCCTCTTGCTCTCGCAAGGACCTAATTAGAGAACCACGAGCTAGCTTCGGCGTTTACCTATTTACCACTTGCCTTAGACATCGGTTTTAAGAGTGGATTGCAAACTCAACTCATACCAAGTCTCAACGAATCATACAAACTGACTCAGTTGAATCTTAGGGCTGACGTCTAATTAATTTTAAATTAAAGTTTGGATTCTAAGATGCAAGTTGATGGTTTGTAAGCTAAGGATGATGAAATCCCCACCTTATCTTATAATAATGGGTATGCCCTTAATTAAGTTATGAACAATGCAATGCAGCACAACCAAAATTTCAACAAAACAAGTTTAGCCTTACGGGTCGAATTCATAAATGATCTTAATCTTATCCTAAGATCAAACAATCAAGGTTTAAATTCCTACGAATCTAATTTCCAGAAAAATAAGTTTTATAATTTTTGGATTTTTATATAATAAATTATGAATTTTCTTTTACTACCTACACAGAACAGAGTCCTGTACGCAAACAACAGGATTTTTAGATAGTTTTGGAAAACAAAATGATAGAATTTCGAAGAGAAATTTCAAGGGCGGATTCCTTATCGATAAGGTTTCCAAAATAGTAAAAATTATTTTTGATTTTCTTATGATTAAAAATAAATTTTTCAAGGACTACTGCGCGAAACAGAAAACAGTGCAGAATGCAAAACCTAATCAAAACCTAGGGCTCTGATACCAAATCTGATGCGGGACATGCGAATGAAGATGCAATTAATTTTTTTTTAAAATTTTTAGCAATCAAAATGATAAACAGAAGCAAATCTAACAAAATCTAAACTTTTAAGAAATAAAAGTATTGATTAAAGCAAGTAGATCTTCCTAGCATGTATAGCTTTCCCTTTTAATTTTTTTTTAAGAATCTAGGATCGAAGGCGATTAAGAAATCTCCTTCTTGATTAGGCTTCGCAATTCAGATTCAGATCTAAAAAAATTCAAGAAAATAAATTTTACTTACCAACAATAATGATCTCTTCGATAGATCTGTGAAGATTCCACTCAGATGATCGCTCGATTCGATCTTACAGAAGTTAGGTTGTTGCAGGCAGTTGGGATCCCAATCCGTGGAAGATCTTCACGAATTCAGAATCAAGGCACCTTCAAGCATTACTCCGGATCGATATCTTGGATAGTGGATGGCGTGTGGAGGGATGGTGGTTTTGATCTTAGCACAGGGATGAGTTCAGGCGCAGAGGGAGAACTCAAAAGAAGAGAGGAAGAAACCAAAAGGGGAAGAGGATCTCTAGATTGGAGAAGAAAGCAACTGCTTCAATTTTTTCATTCATTCTCATTGTCCCTTAAGAGCTCTAATACATACGTATTTATAGATAAGATAACAAGAGTTTAAAACAATTCAAACACTAATAGTTCAAAATAAATCAAATTCTAACAAGCTAATCATGTAGATGGTGCCATCTTGTGATAAACTTGGACCACGTCTCGCACCAATCAATAGTTGCCATGTGGACTTTTTGGGCTGACCTTTTAGGACTTCTTCATGGCGTAGGCTAGGAAATTGAGACTCTTTTTTGGGCAGCATCAAGGGTCCATCAAGTCTCCGACTCGAGCAATGATGCAGTGCAAAGGTGGCATTCAAGTGGCACACGTGGCTGTCCGAAATAGTAGCTGCTAACATACTAAAAAAATAACAACTTATTAAAGTATGAGAACGCTTATTGATGCAGTTAGATCTAGCTTAGTCAAGCTAGATGGTGGCTTGCAAACTAGTATCTGCACCATTATGTTTTGGGTTCAATTCCTTAACTTTTGGATTCTGGCAGCCTGATGAAGTTTATTACGGATTTAACTGGTTGGCAGCTCTTTCTGTGCTATGTTTAACTTGTTGGTAGCCCCTTCTATGCTATATTTGGTTTTGGATTTTCATTCTTTACTCTTACAGGTTGTACAGGCTCTTTTGGATGCTTCATGTGGTTATGGATTTTGGTAGCCCCTTATGTTTAACTTGTGCTTCATTCTTTACTCTTACAGTTACAGGTTTTGATAGCCCCTTCCATGCCTATGTGGTTATTATTGAGGATGCTTTATGTTTTGGATTCAATTCCTTCTTAACCTTTGGATTCTAGCAGCCTGATGAATTTATTACGGATTTAACTGGTTGGCAGCCCTTTTTGTGCTATGTTTAACTTGTTGGTAGCCCCTTCCATGCTATATTTAGTTTTGGGTTTTCATTCTTTACTCTTAACAGGTTGTATAGGCTCTTTTGGATGCTTCATGTGGTTATGAATTTTGGTAGCCCCTTATGTTTAACTTGTGCTTCATTCTTTACTCTTACAATTATAGGTTTTGATAACCCTTTCCAAGCCTATATGGCTACTGTTGAGGATGCTTCATGTTTTGGGTTCATTTCCATCTTGACTTTTGGATTTCAGCAGCCTGATAAAGTTTATTATGTATTAAATTGGTTGGCAACCCTTTTTGTGCTATATTTAACTTGTTGGGTTATCATTCTTTACTCTTTTTACTAGTTGTATAAGCTCTTATTATTTCGAGTTCAATTGAAAGTTCATATTTTTATTTGCTGCCTCATTCTTTACTCTTACCATTTATACACGTTCAATTTTGTTTAGCAAATGCCAGGAGATTCACCTACCTTTTTTGCAAACTTCATGCATCAAGAATTGATAATGGTGATGCTCTAACAACTATATGGTTCTCACAATATTTTGCCAAAAAACCTACTCTCTATTATACAAATTTGGCCAAGGGCATTCTTGGGTTTTTTGGAAAATTCATCCTCTATTCCTCATGGAATAGAGGCGTATTCCCATGTCAACCAAACAGTGATTGGAATAACACTGCATTAATTGCACTAGAATAAAGACGGAATACCAGATTTCTAACCAAACAAAAATCTGGAATAATAAGAGTGAATAGCTGTTCACCGAGAATTTGTATCCTTATTCCAGGAATAAAATTTGGTATCCAAACGCTACCTAAGAAAGTCGTTAAACTTCACGAATTAACCACTTCCATATTGTTTAATCGTGATGTCAAATTTCTGAGTTATTTTTGGAAAATCCTTTAGAAATTGTTTGGAACCACTTTAAAGTTTTCTTCAACTTTTCATCTCCAAACAGATGATCAAACAGAGATCGTGAATCGAAGTCTTGGTAATTTACTTAGATGTCTAGTTGGAGATAAGCTTGGAATGTGGGATTTGTCATTGTCTACCATGAAAGTTGCTTATAATAACTCAGTAAATCGATCTACTAGCAAAAGTTTTTTTGAAATTATTTATGGCTTTAATCCCCATCAACCCATTGATATTGTTCCCTTACCCATAGATAACCGCACTTCTGAGTCTACCACTTCTTTTACTAAACATATTCATGATATTTACACTGATATTAGACAAAAGATTGCTATGAATACTAAAAAATATAAACTTGCTACTGATGCTCACTGTAGAAAGTAGAGTTTAACGAGAATGACTATGTGATGGTTTGTATTCGTTCTGAACGTTATCCCGAAATTTATTTAAAAGTAGAGTTTAACGAGAATGACTATGTGATGCTTACTGTAGAAAATAGAGTTTAACGTTATCCCAAAATTTATTTAAAATGTTGCCATGCTCGAGCCACTAGTCCATTTCGTATTCTTCGTAAACTTGGGCCTAATACTTACTATATAGAATTATCCTTTGATTTAAAATTTAATCTTATTTTCAATGTTGAAGACTTGCTACCTTATTGAAACATATTTGAGCCTTCTATTATGCATGCAGATGATAGCAGGGATCACACTCTGTCTTCTCCAGTGCCAGTTCCAGTTTTTCCATCACTTCCACCATCTTCATTGAATCGAATTGAACGTATTATCACGGATGAGATTGTTTCTTCTGCTGATGGAGAATTTCGATAATTTTTTATCAAATGGCAAGGCCGTCCAGACTCATATGCTATTTGGATTCTCGAAGAACTACGACATATTGATCCAAACGTTTTAGAAGATTATATCAATTCCTCGCCAGAGTTGAGTTCTTTCTAGCTAGGAGAAAATGATGGAAATCAGGAATTGCACACATATTCCAAAAGAAAGCATTGCTAAACCCTAACCCTAATTTATTTTTTATAGATTTATTTAGGTTATTTTATTTTATTGGAACTTTTAATTTTATTAGGACTCAGTAAATGGAGTTCTGTTAGGTTATGAGTCAACAATTTGACTTCTATTAGGTTGCAAGTTGTGTCTCTATTTAAAGACTCTATTTATATGGAAAATTTTAGACTTGAATGATTGATTAATTGAATCCCTAAAATTCCAGGCTTTGAATCTTTATTTTTCTTTTCAATTTTCTTTCTTCTTTCTTTATTTTCTTTTGGTTTTACGTCAGAGAACTTCATCAGAATAGAACTTCAAAAGCTGCAAAGCAAACTGGTTTCCTACAAGAGTTGGCAAAAGTTACACCTTTGTATGACTTGAGCATCCATCAACATGGTTTCTCCATCACCTGCAGCAATTCTCTGAACTAGATCCACTGCAGCTCTGCTTTACTTGGCAAAACAAGTCTCAATCAAAAAATGGTGAAATAAAATACTAAAGCAGATAACCGAATACTCCATTTATCTCTTAGATTCCTGGATGGCCACTTAAATTTGTATCTACCAAAAATATATCTTCAATTACTTATACTAAAGCCTGCATTAGACTCCTGGTAGTCACAATTACACGAGTAGCACAAAAAAAAAGCCAAATAATAAGCAGCAACCTCGCCTAGAGCTCAAAGAGAAGCTGATGCAGCTTCAGCATCCCAGCTCAGAACAGTAGTAGCCCCTAAAACAACTCTTTCCAGATCAAAACCTTGAACCCCACAACCAGCAACAGCAGCATTGCCTTCCCATTCACATAAACAGAACTAATAACAAGGGAACAACCAGTCAATCCAACACCCCTATAAGCAAAGAAAACACTAGGATGCTGAATTTCCTCGTAACTCTGGGAACAAGCAAGGTCACTATCAGACAGGCTTTAAAGTCGACAATCACTTCTTGTAGTAGAAGGTCCACCTGACAATCACAGAATATTCAAGCACTTTTAGCAATCAACGAATGAGCTTATGCAAGCTCAATCAGCACATCAAATGCACTCTGTAAAACCTAAGAGCAGGTTCAGCTTTCTTAGTGAAGACATGGCTATTCCTCTCCAACCATATATCCTGAGAAGTCATAACAGAAGCATTTCAAGCTGTTCTATAGGAAGGTATGACTTTCATCCTTCACCATGAAATCATAGAACGAGGTCCGCCCTTCCCCTTTCTGAAAAAGCTTTTAGGGAAAACCAGAGCTCCAGCAGAAAGAGAATAGAGAAAAATATAGTTCATAGATTCCTTCCACCTTTTACAGAGATACATCCTTGACATGCAGTTTATTATATTTTTTTATCAAATTATCTACAGTCATAAAAGGAGAGAACCATCAACCATCAGATGAAATTTCATGTACGAATTAAGAGCACCACCATTCGTTAGTCAATAAAATGATCTCATCTTGAACACCCCAATCTGTTCAACATTCCAAGCTCTCTTTTCTGGTTGGAACATGAAACACTTGCCAACAATCCATGCAACAGACCATACTGATTCACTGTTGGCTCCCTAATTCTCTACATTCAGCCAAAACATAGTTAACCTAAGCTAATTCAAACATGTTCACAAAAAAGGTAGCAAAGGAACAATAACCAACTAAGGACCTCTTTCGGTAGAAGGTGGGAGGAGAGGGCAAGAGCGGGGATTGGCAACGATAAGAGAGACGAAGACACCAAACATAATAGTTGTTGGTGCAGAAATCTGTGAGGATGCCAAAGATAGCTGAAGTTAGGAAGGCAAGGTTGCCGAAGGGACCTGCAAAACAAAGACCAAACTGGAGGTGGGTGGCTCCGACAGGATCCTCCGATGCTCAAGTCAGTTCTCCGGCCAACTGAAATGGAGTGGTCAAGAAATAGAAAAGCAGAATAACGGAAAGGAAAGAGAGCTTAGGAAAAAACGTATCTGGAGGATCTCTTTTATAGATGGAGCGTGTCACAAACTAATGGTGACAGCCGTAACCGTCCGGTAGTGGGCCGCTCAGGTCACGTGAAGTTTGTTACGGAGGATGAGTTGTCGTTTGTCGCGACTTGCAGGCGGTTGAGATCCATTTGTTAGAGTTCGGATGTAGGTTGAAGACTTCAATATATGCAATAAACTTATAACCAGCCGAGGTCTGTTGAGGGCAATGCCTAGTGGCTTTAAGGAGTTCGGAAGCCTTCTGGGTCACGTGCAGGTAGGTGCCTCCTAAATTGAGGTTTGAAGTACTGTGCTCCATCTTTTGCGAAGCAGTTATCATGAATTAGTGATTTGACGAGGTCCTTCTGGATGGCTCCAGCTGACAGGCATAACATGGACTAAATAGGTCCACGACTGGCTGGGAGAAACTCATCCTGAAAGGTATTTGGATGGAAGGAAGCACAACTGAAAGGAGTGCATCCAGAATGAGTCCTTTTGGAAGGAGCACGATCAAAGAAATTCGGCTGAAAGGAGCACTACAGGGAGGAACGCAACTGGAGGAGTTCGTCCAGAAGGAACTCGGCTGGAAGGAGCGTTGCTGGGAGGAACGCAACTAGAGGAGTTCGTCTGGAAGGAGCTTGACCGAATAGAATTCGCCAGGTGATTGGAAGAAATTCAGCCAGATGGAGATCGATCGAAAGGAGTCTGGCGGACGATTGGAAAGAGTTTGGCTGGTCGACGTTCATCATGCTATTAATAGGCTGCGTAGTGTTTGGATGAAAATCATCTGTGTTTTGAAGATATAGTCCGGCGTCCGCGTGGCGGAGGTCGTCTAGACTTCAATAGGGGTTATTATACCCCCAACTTGTCCCTCTACTCCCGAGTTCGGATTTCGGATGAAGTACGAAAATCACAATTGTCGAAGTCCTCTACCAGTCTCCCGCTTATTGAGAAGTGAAATGTTTTGACTTTTCTGAATTAGCACCAAAGTTTCTTAATGCATGAAAGATTCAAAAAGACACATTTCTTTGAAAACTCGTTTCACGCGGAGCTCCGTGTACGGCATGATAAATGCCCTGTCAAGCATCAGAAATGGGCACGACGGATAGGACATGTGGTGGGTCGAAATTGGCAGAGGACGATCCGCAATCATAACTACTTCGGGCTTCTCCCTATTATTTAAACTATTCCTTCTTCCGACTTTTCATCTCTGCCAGAGCCTTCCTCTCCTTCTCTTTGCTCCTTGCTTTTTCCGAACCTACTGCGATTTTTTGGCCATTGACGTCCTCAGCCGCTTCTTGTCCTTTCAATCATTTTTCTGTGCTCTTCATCCGCTTTAGGTTAGTTTCTCAACCCTTTCCTCTTCGCTTCTTTGCTTTTCAATCGTCGTTTAGGGCTCTTCCTTGGGTTTCCCCGGTAGGCTTCGTTCCTTTTCCCTTCCAAGACTTTGTTGTCTTTTTTTTCTTGATTTTTTTTGAAGGTTTTCCCAAATTTAGTTTGATCCGTATGTCTACTAAGGAATCTTGGTCAACTTGTTCAAGAAGTCCGACCCATCTGAGCCTGATGGATCCAACCCATAAGGAAGCCAAGGCCGTAGAAGCATCCCATCCCCCTTTCGCTCCTGACACCATTTCTTGTGCACTTTGTCCTGCAAATCTTTTCTTGATACGAATTTAGTACGGAATTCCCCCAGAATACGAGCTTGAACTCCCCGGACCAAGCGACCGAGCTTGCTCTCCACCCTCGGGTTGTTTTTGCTTGTATACTGAGGCTCTCCGAGCTGGACTTCGACTTTCAATCCCTCCTTTCGTTGTAGCTCTCTATAGGTTCTTGAACATCTTCTTTGCCTCCATAGTGTCGTACTCGTTTAGGTTCGTCATAGGATTTCTTTCTTTATGCATCATGGCCAAGGTCCGACCTACCATTTCTCTGTTTCGTAATTACTTCACTTTCAAACATCATCCCACCGCCAAAGATTGGTGGTACCTGTCCCCTCAGTTCGGTAAGAAAGAGTTACTCAAAGGCGCCCCTTCTTCCATTCACAACTGGGGGGAAGTTCTTTTACATCTCCTGTCATCCTTAGACTTAGGGCTTCCTTCCTGGGGATATCTGAGAGATTCGGTCCGCTGGGCTCTGGGATTAGAAAAAGAAGATCAAGAATCGATTAGCAAGATTAGGAATTACCAGGCTCCTGCTCTATCTAAGCTAATAAAGGATCAGACCTTATTCAACTTCAATTTAAGTCCTCTCAACCTAGCAGGTATATTCTTGAATTTCATGAGTCTCTCTTGAATTTCATGAGTCTCTTTCTCGTCCCTCTTTCTAATTACGAATTTTTTCTTATTGTAGAAATGGACGTGGACGAGCTTCTACATCTCTCCAAAAGACTCTGAGCCCACAAAAGGAAGGGCACCACGACCGATGAGCCTTCTAAAAGAGCAAAGGTCGACATCCCAAGCTCTGCTGCGCCGGCCAGTGCTGCTGCTGATGCCCTTGCTACTACCACTACCATCGAGATTGCAGTGCCTCTGACCTCCATGAACCCCCCGACCAAAGTCCTGACTTTGGAGCTCCCTATTAAGAGGGTGATGGAGGTGGAAAAGGAGAAGAAATTGGCAGCTGCGAAGGTCCGACGTAGGGTCGCCACTAGGGGATCCAACGATTCCGACAAGGACCCGAGAGAAAACCCCTTCAATAATAAAGACATCATCAAGAAGCTGGTCGATGGGTGTACCTTACCTGAGGTCGTAGACAGAATTATTGAAGCCGACCTCGAGCAGCGCACCTGGAATTCTCTAGGATCCTTCCTTGAGGTAGGTCAACCCGTCTCTCTTTCCTTTTGTTCCTTCATTAGCTTATTCATTGCTTCTTCGTTAACACAAGTCACCTGGTCGTTTTTACAAATAGGACACCAGTTGATCACTATTATCAAGGTAATGAACCATATGAAGTCGGAGATCTGAAAGCTGAAGAAGATCATCAAGCCGAAGTTGTATGCCTCCTTGAGGAGAAAGCCGAAGTCGATCACCTACTGAAGGAGAGATCGACTGAGGTTGAAGGGCTTCAGCAAACTATACAAGACGTCAAATAACGTTCGGCGAGGGTGGAGCTGGCCTCCGAGGTTGAAAAGAGGAGAAAGATGGAGGCCGAAATGGAGCAGCAAACTTTAGACTGGATTATGGAAGAGTTCAAGGTTTTTGCCGAAATGAGGGATATAAAGGTCGAGTTCGCCCAACTGTCCTTCATCAAAGGGTTTGAGCTCTGTTAGAAGAACGTGGCTGATAAATTTCCTGAGCTCAACCTCAGCTTCATGGACAAAGGAGCTTCTAATGACGAGGCCGGGCCTTCCACTGCTGCTGCCAATCTCCAGCCAACCGAGCCTTCATCTGCTGCTTCTCCTGTTATGACTGTCCCTCCCACCACCGAAGAACCAACTGCACCGAGTTCCACTACTACTCCACCAGAGGTCTGAGGCCTCTTGTTTTTATACTTTTCTTTTCGTTTTTCTTCTTTTCCTTGTACTTGAAAAACATTTGATTAATGGAAGTAAAGCTTTTTCCGTTAGTAGTATATATATTGTGATTTTTCCATGTATTAAGTGTAGTCCCCTATTGAAGCCAACTCTTTACCTCCAGGTATACCTTTAAAGGCTACCATTAGAAGGTTGAAGAAAGAAGTTCATCACCTTAGGAGGAAAGTGGAAAAAATAGAGGGGGAGCTTAAGAAGTCAAAGAAGAATTACGCCGAGGCCTCCACCGAAATCAATCGTCTCCGCCAATCTTCCAAGCAGTTCTTCAGGGAATATACTGCTAAAAAGAACCATCTGAACGAGGAACTCGAGGAAGTTAAAAGGTGCGCTAGCGAGAAATCTTGGGCCTTGACCGCAAAAATCAGCTCTCTGGAAGTCGAGCTCAGGACAACTAAAAAAAAGATTCGATTGCCGAGGGGGGAGCTCGGCTTGGTCTACCAGTCAAGAAGAATACGATTAGGACTAGTCTAAGAGATTTTCCGATCTCCAACAGCAACTATCGAATGCAGAGAGAGCATATAACTCATATCGGAATGGCTAGTGCGAGCAGATCAACGACTATAGAAAGAAGCTCAGAGCATCGAACGCCAAAGTAATGCGACTTCAAAAATTACTGGCAAAGAGGACTAAGGCCCGTTCGAGTAGAGAATCGGACGATCTTCTCTCCCTATGAAAGACCATGGAAGACTTATCTGCGTCATATTAAAGGGAAAAAACCGAGTTGCAGCAACTGAGGATCCAGATGGTTTATCAAGAAGATGCCGTCAAGGATGTAGAGGCCGAATCCGCGGTTCTTATGAAGAGGTTAAGAGAGATGGAGGAAGAATCGTGCCGATGGGAGAGGATGCTAAGGGAGAGCTTGGCAACGAGGAAGAGGCTCGAAGAAGAAATAGAAGGCTTGAAATTCTCCCTCATAATGACTGGAGCTAGCAGCCCGAAGTCCGACACTGAGTAGGACTTTGGTTGTTTTGTTTGTTTTTTTTTGTAATCGGACTTGACGTCCTGTGTAATAAACTCTTTCGATCTTAATGAAAGAGCATTTCTTCTAACCATCTTCGCATGGAGTTCCTTGCTTTGTGCTTATCGCTTTCTTTTCTTCTTCTTTGTTTGCCAATGTCGTTTTGAGATCTTTACTCCATATCTTGAACATCTTTCCCCTTCATTTATAAATAGGGGTCATCACGTTTTATGCTTTTGTCCCCCATATCTTTCGTTTTTTGCAATTAAAAGCTTCCGATCTCTCAAGAATTGCAAGATATTCTGGCTTTCATGCGATCAATTACATCTTTTCTTGGACAGGATCTCCTCTCTGAGTAACTTTCGCTTGCATCAGGATGAGGATCTCCTCATGTTCCTGATATAGTTGGCTCTTATTCTTATCAAGACGAGGTTCTTCTTTTATTCCTAACAAGATAATCGGGGCACGAAAGGATCTCTCCCTTTATCCCCCCATCAGGACGAGGTTCTCCTGTTCCTGATGGGGTTGACCTTTATCTTTGTGAGAACGAGGTCCTCCTGTTCCTAATAAGGTTATTAGGCACGAAAGAGCCGTTGAAAGAGCCTCTCCCTTTATCCCCCCATCAGGACGAGGTCCTCCTGTTCCTGACGGGGTTGGCCTTTACCTTTGTTAGGACGAGATCCTCCTGTCCCTAACAAGATTATTGGGACATGAAAGGACCGTTGAAAGGACCTCTCCCCTTTACCTCCTATTTAAGAACCGGAGGCTTTCTACTTTGTTTAAGAACGAAGTTCGGTTAAGTCATTTCCTGCCATCATATAATTTTGCGCTAAAGAACAAAGATATTGAAATAATGAAGATTTATTGAGGCAAGATTATTGATGTTACATTCGCAAGTTCTCCGAGTTCCAAGGTCGCAGAAGGACTGATCCTCCGAGCTCCTTTAGATAATATGTTCCCGATCGGACGAGTTCCACGACCTCATAAGAGCCTTCCCAGTTCGGGATGAGCTTTTCTTGATTTTGAGGTTGCAAAACATTTGCTCGCCGAAGCATCAGATTTTGAGGTTGCCTTCATAGTTGGCAACCTTTGAGTAGTCTTGTAAGCCTAGAGCACATGATTGAGTTCGTCTATCCATATTCCTTTGCTCTTTCAAGCCTTGCGTTTATCCCTTGAAGCAAAGTTCTGTTAGTTACCTTGGCTTCACCATTCGCTTGTGGATGAGCTACTGATGTGAAATAGTGAAAAATGTTTAGGTCTTCACATAACTCAGCAAACTTCGCTCCTGCAAACTGGTGCCCATTATCAGTGATTTATGTCCGAGGCAAGCCAAACCTGCAAACAATTGACTTCCAGACGAAATCCTGCACTTTAGCTTTAGTAATTTTTGCTAAAGGTTCGGTCTCAACCCACTTAGTGAAACAATCTACTGCCACCAACAAGAATTTTCGTTGTCCAGATGTCATAGAAAAAAGCCCAAGTATATCTATCCCCCATTGTGCAAACGACCAAGGAGCACCTCATGGCGTGAGCTGTGAAGCCGACTATCTTTGAATGTTTGCATTTCTCTAACATCTTCCACATTTTCTTACATGATCCATCGCATCTTGGTGCATTATTGGCCAATAGTATCCCGACCGAAGTAACTTATATGATAAGTTTCTCACCCCCAGATGATTTCCACATATTCCTTCATGAACTTCTCTCAAGGCATAATTAGCTTCGAAGGATCGGAGACATTTGAGTGGTAAGGAGTATGACCTCTTGTACAGCTTATTTTCATACAAAATGTAATGCGAAGCTTAATTTCTTAGCTTCCGAGCTTCTTTGTGGTCTCTAAAAAGAATTCTGACCCTGAGATAAGAAATCAACAGATCGATCCAGCTGGGCTCATAATCGACTTGCATTATTGCCTGGGGTTCTTCCGAACTTGAGTGCTGCAAGACTTCAAAGAGGACTTCTTTTGGCAGTTCATTTAGGGCTAAGGTGGCTATATTAGAAAAGAGGTCGGCTCTGGTGTTTTCCACTTTGGGATCTGCTGAATTTTGAAGCTACTAAAGGTCAGGATTAAATCCCTTACTTTTTCCAAATATTTCTTCATGCCTTCCTTTCGAGCTTCAAAGGTGTTACTGACTTACCCCACTACTAGCTGAGAATCACTATAAACCTTCAATGTTTTGCTTCCAACTCTTTGGCTATCTTCAACCTCGAGATCAGAGCTTCATATTCAGCCCCATTGTTGGTAGCAGGGAACTCAAAGCGCAAAGCATATTCAGCTACAACTCTTTCCGGATTGATGAGAATCAAGCCTGCGCCTGCCCTAAAAGCATTAAATGAACCATCCATATATAATGCCCAAAAGTTTTCAAAGAGATCAACCTTTTCTTAAGGGGAGCTAGGGATATGAACTTCTTGGTGCTCTAGTTCGGTCGCATCCAAAATAATGCACTCCCCTATAAAATCAGCAAGTATTTGAGCTTTAATGGATGGCTAAGGTTGAAAATGAATGTCAAATTCAGTTAACTCAATCGTCCACTTCGCTATTCTTCTGGAGGTATCAAGCCGGTGAACAACTACCTTGATGGGTTAATCAGTAAGGAGAGTAATTGTGTATCCGTGGAAATAAGGTCGAAGCTTCCTAGCTGTAATCAATAAGGCGTAAGTTAATTTTTTCTAATTTGGTGTACCTTGTTTCTACATCTCTCAGGACTCTACTTATATAGTAGATCGGCTTCTGAACTTTAGCTTCTTCTCTGATCAGGACCGCTCCAGCTGCTGGAGACACAGCAAAATACAAGAACAGCTCTTCTCCAGGTTCAGGCTTGGCTAGGAGTGGAGGCGAACAGAGATAGTCCTTCAATTCTTCAAGGGCCTGTTAGCACTCAGGAGTCCAGCTGAAGTTCTTGGACGGTTTGAGTACTTGAAAGAAGGGCATACAACGCTCCGCCGACCTCGAAACGAAGCGATTCAGGGCCGCTATCTTGCCTGTGAGGTGCTAAACTTCTTTTATTATTTTCGGAGCGGTCATCTCCTGGATGGCTTTGATCTTCTCTAGGTTGGCTTCAATGCCACGCCTTGACACCATGAATCCTAGGAACTTCAAGGTTACTCCGAAAGCACATTTTGTATGGTTCAACTCCATCTTGTACTTCCAGAAGGTGCTGAAGGTCTCTTCAAGATCGACAATGTGATTTGGTGAAAATCAGCTTTTAACCAGCATGCCATCCATATAGATCTTCATGTTGCGACCAATCTGCTCTTTGAAAATCTTATTCACCAGGCACTGATAGGTTGCACATGCATTTTTAAGCCCAAAGGGCATAACCCTATAAAAATAAAGACCACGGTTACTAATAAAAGCAGTTTTCTCCTCATCCTCTGATGCCATCCAGATTTGATTATAGCCAGAGAAGGCATCCATGAAGGTGAGGAGTTCATGGCCCGAAGTTGCGTCCATCAGTTGATCAATCCTAGGCAGGGGATAGCTGTCTTTTGGGCAAGCTATGTTCAAGTTTGTGAAGTCTATGCACATCCTCCACTTGCCATTCGTCTTTTTAACGAGAACGACATTTGCGATCCAGTCCAGATAGAGCACTTCCCAAATGAATCCTGCTTTGAGTTTGTCGACCTCATCCATAATAGCTTTCTACCTCTCAGGTGCAAAGCTGCGCTTTTTCTGCCTCACTAGCTAGCATTTAAGGTCCACACCCAGACGATACTCCATTACCTCTGCATCAATCCTAGGCATATCTGCAAGCACCCAGACGAAAACATCGACATTCTTTTGCAAGAGGATAACGAGCTGCTTCCTAACTTCTCCTTTTAGATTAGAGCCGATTTTCACAGTGTGTTCCTTATTCCCATCATTCAAAGGGACCTCCACAAGATCGTCGATGGGTTCCCCCCTTCAGATAAATCATTACGAGCATCAAGCCCGTCCACTGGACAAGAATTTGCTTGCCTTCCTATAGGGCAATATTGTAGCAGTGCCGAGCTAGTGCCTAGTCTCCTCTAACCTCGACTCCGTGCCTTATTGAGAACTTCATTTTCAGGTAATAAATTGAAACCACAGCTCGAAGTGCATTCAAACCAGGTCGGCCAAGGATTGCATTGTAGGCAAAATGGATCCTGACCACTAAAAAATCGACTTGAGCTCTGGATTGCTTTAGGTACCGACCTGCTACCACTGGCAATGTTATTATTCCTTCCACTGGCATTGCATCACCTATGAATCCTACTAACGGGGAATTCATCGGACCCATCCTACTATCTGATATGGATATTTTAGAAAAAACATCATAAAATAAGACATCAATAGAGTTTTCATAATCAACTAAAATGCGGCATACATCATAATCAGCAATATTTAAAGTAACTACAACCGCATCATTATGCAGAAGCTGAACTTCCTGAGCATCTTCTTCAGTAAAAGTGATGGATTCTTCTATCCGTTATTTCTTTGCTAGCTCTGCCGACCCACTGGCCTCCCCTCGCCGATGTCCCCCAGCAATAATGTTGATGATTCCAAGGAGAGGTCGATCTTCTGGCGGCTCGTCCCTTCGAGATGGTTCAGGCCATGGTGGGGCTCTTCAACGATCTTCTCCTCTCCACCGGTGCTTGATAAACCGATCCAGCCGATCTTTTCTGATCAATGCCTCGATCTCATCCTGAAGCTGGATACATTCTTCAGTATCGTGACAATGATCATGATGATAGAGGCAAAACTTATTGGGATTGCGCTTAGTCGGATGAGTCCGCATCCTTTTCGGTCCCGACAGCTACTCCCTTATCTCCATCAGCACTTGGGTCTTCGAGGCATTCAAGGAAGCATAGTTATTCAATCTTCTGGAAGGGAAGTTCCATCGCGATCTTCTGTCCGAGCTTCTTTGATGATGAGCTCGAGGGAAAGTTCGGGCTTATTTGCGCTCAGGAGAGGTTCGGGAGCGTGGCCAAGCTTCACTCGGCTTTTCTTCAATCGCGGGCTTCTTGGATTCGCCCGCCTGCTACTCTTTTGTAGCTTCTTCATCTTTCAATCTGAAAGCTTCCTCCGTTCGAATATAGCCTTCGATCCGGACCAGCATGTCAGCAAAGTCCCAGGGATACTTCTCCAAAGAAAAAAGATCGTTCTTCTAGAGGTCGCCCTTCAGTGCGGCCATAGCAATAGATTGGGGTCCAAATTTCGGACCTCCAGGACAGCAACATTAAAGCAATTAACATAGGCTCGGATGGACTCTCCTTTCTTTTGCTTGATGTTGATGAGAGAGTCCGAACCTCATCTCTGACGATGACTGCTGATGAAATGAGCCACGAATTCGTGGCTTTGTTGGTTTTAAAAAAAGATGGTACCCGATTTAAGGCCCGAGTACAAACTCCTTATTGCTCCTTTCAGAGTTGAGGAAAAAGCTCGACAAAGAATGACGTCAGGTGCGCCACGGAGCAGCATTATGATCCGGAAGGCCTCAAGCTGGTCGACCGGATCGAAAGTCCCAACTCTCCAATTGAGGAAGCTTGAAGTTCGGCGAGACGGGCTCCATGATTCGGGCGAAAAAGGAGGGATCAATGTAGATATCATCGTGGTGGACCGAGGCGGCATGGCGAAACTCCTCAATACACCGATTCATGTCCTGAAGCTTCTGATCAAGAGCATCATCTCGATCGCGGATCTCAGAGAATCGTTGGCTGTAGATAAGAAAAATCTCCTCCAGAGAAGAATCATGATCGAAGTCGGAGCTCCTTGCTCTCTGCTTCCCCTTCCCGGGGGTAATGGGTCTCCTGACTCGAGTGTCTCTTCTTTATGCCGGTTCTTGAAGTTTCGACGGAAGTTTCTCCAGCTAGGCTGCTATCGAGAGTTACTGCATGGCCTGCACCATTTCGGTGAGGCCTCGAACCTACTGCATCAGCAAATTGAATTGCTCTAGATCCACCATGACCGCCGATGGAGGAGGTTGAAGTGCTGGCGATGGAGCTGAGACGGACGGGTCTAGCTCAGATCTGACGGCAGAAGTAGTAGACCGTCGGGTGGTTTTCTTTGGAAGCATTTCTGGAGCAAAAGGAGATTAAATAGATGGATTCAAAAGATTAGGAGAGGAAGAAAGCAGATAGGATCGAATGGACACTCCTTTTAGAATAAGAGCTAAGAGTCCCTCTAGCGCCAATCCTGTTGGTGCAGAAATCTATGAAGACGTCGGAGGTAGCTAGAGTTGGAAAGGCAAAGCCGCCGACAGGACCTGCAAAACAAAGTTCAAATCGGAGGTGGGTGGCTCCGACGCTCAAGTCAGCTCTCTGGCCAATTGGAATGGAGTGGTCAGAAAATAGAGAAACTGAATAACGAGGGAAGAGAGCTTAGAAAAAAATGTATCTAAAGGATCCCTTTTATAGATGGAGTGTGTAACAAACTAATGGTGACAGCCGTAACCGTCTAGTAGTGGGCCGCTCAGGCCATGTGAAGTTTGTTACGGAAGATGAGTTGGCGTTTGTTGCGACTTGCAGACGGTTGAGATCCATTTGTTAGAGTTCGGATGTAGGTTGAAGACTTTAATATATGCAGTAAACTTATAACCGGCCGAGGTCTGTTGAGGGCAATGCCTAGTGGCTTTAAGGAGTTTGAAAGCCTCCTGGGTTACGTGCAGGTAGGTGCCTCCTAAATTAAGATTTGGAGTATTATGCTCCATCTTTTGCGAAGCAGTTGTCATGAATCAGTAATTTGATGAGGTCCTTTTGGATGGCTCCAGCTGACAGGCGTAACATGGACTAAATAGGTCCACGACTGGCTGGGAGAAGCTCGTCCTGAAAGGTATTCGGATGAAAGGAAGCACGACTAAAAGGAGTGCGTCCGGAAGGAACTCAGCCGAATGGGATCCGCCAGGTGATTGGAAGGAATTTAGTCGGATGGAGATCGACCGAAAGAAGTTCGGCAAAAGGAGTCCGACGGGCGATTGGAAGGAGTTCGGCTGGTCGACGTTCATTATGCTATTAACAGGCTGCGCAGTGTTTGGACGAAAATCATCTATGTTTTAAAGCGATAGTCTGGCGTCCGCGTGGCGGAGGTCGTCTAGACTTTGGCAGGGGTTATTATACCCCCAACAATAGTAAAAGGAGAAAGATCCACAAGAGTACCTTTTTTCTCCCACAGAATGGGCTGAGGCAGAGTTGGGTAGATGTCGGCCATGCCCAAATGGGCTCTCCAATCCACAAATCCAGCTTGATTGGTCAAGCTTTCCCACTAGATTACCCAAACCGGTCCCAAATGTTCATCCAAAACTTGCTGAACTTGCCATTCCCGATCTCCATAGGAATTTTAAAGACTTGGTGACTTTAGAAGCCACCTTTAGAAAACTGGAAGCTGCTTAATAGGTCTCAGTCGGAACACATTAGACAATCTCCCTCTGAAGTGTGAATCAGCATTAAGAAAACCCATAAATAAGAGGTTTCCTCATCCAAAAATCTCCAAAAGCCATTTCCAATGAAGGGCTAAAGCTATGATATTCAAAATAATTGTCCATTCTCTTTAGCTTAAGACCTCTATCCAATGCCATTAGTCACAAGCATGACTCTCCTTTTCCCCTCCATCAAAACCTTCTTATCTTAAGAGTTTTTGAGTAAGCCTTTAAGAATTTATAGGAAACAATACTATAGAACGAAAATTAAAACAGAACTAACCAGAATTAAACTACCTACTAAGGTGAGGCATGTACTTCTCCACCAGGCTAGCAATCGCTCAATGTTTTCAATTAGTGGTAGCCCATCATTCACTTTTAACAAGCCTTCTATCTAAAATAGGAGATCAAGACATTCGAATGGAACATTCTCCAATCTTGTAGAAAAAATTCAAGAGAATCCAAAACCAACATCATCCTCCTTCCTGAAAGATTGAAAAACTCGCTAGAACATGTATGTCAATTGCAAAGTGTGAGGACCTATGCAAGAATGTGTTTAGTGTTATATTGTTTATGCACTAGGGAGATCTTGGATACAAACATAAGTAATACCTTATGGCTAAACCTTTTTGCAGAAGATTCTAAGTCATTACAAATGGCAATTATGGCATTAGCATGGACCCAGCACGTGGCTTGTGGAAACTATGGACAGGGGCCCTTTTTGGGCTAACCAATGGCCAATCATGGTGTTTTGATTAGATTTGGCCCTTTCTGCCTAGTGAGAACACCAAGACATAAATGGTGCGAAAGTGTGAGGATCTGAAAAAAACCCCACATTGGTTGTGTACTGTAGAGATCTTGGGTAAAAAAGGACAAAAAACTTCTAGATGAGGTTGAGTTGTTACACAAAGTATAATAGAGATACATCACCAAGAGAAGAGGAATCTCCAGCTGCAGTTCTAGCAACCGTAAGTTGCAAGGCATCCACAGCAAAATAATGAAAGAGGGTCCCTTGGAGTCATGCAGTTTTTGAAGTCAGGAAAATAAAACTCACCCATCTAATCCATCAACTGCTCAATTCCCTAGACTTGTGTAAAGATGAGAACTACCAACCAATACTTAGCATGCACTTCTTCAAAATCAAATTTGAAAAGAACAACCTCCTCTTGCTTCTTTTGGCATCCAAAGAGCACTTTGTAAGGAGTGATGCCAAAAGTGATATGACTTCCCAATATAAATGCACTCTGCTCAGAGCCAACCTCTATATGCAGAAATTTCTAAAATTTGTAGCTAACATTTTCATAATAATTTTCAGAATACCAATCAGAAGAAAAGATTAATCTGTAATCCTTAATACATTCAGCCTCTCCTCAGAAATTTATAAAGTTAAAGGAGTGGTTCAAGGCTTCAAGCTATTCAAATCATATCTTCTCTCATTTTTATCTTCCCTCAGTCTAAACATAATTCAGTACGTACTTTTCATCTCCATTATATTCCTCGGAAGATTTTGGGTCTTTGATGATCCATCTCTCACAGTACCTCTTATTCTTCATAAACAGGGTCCAACTACCAGGGGATCCAATTACTAGCTGTCAAGGTTACAATACTACATAAGATAGTCAAGCAGAGAATATCTTATTGAGCAGCATGATATAAAGAAGATTTACATTGATTTTGGACTTCCATACATGATCAGTCCTAGCCTAGCTGTATTCCTAGAATAAGTAAAGCTTGTTCAATTTTCCAACAAACTTTACTTGAAAATTTTCCTTCAAAAGTTTTCTTCATAGATCTATAGCATTCAACACTGTAATGTCACTTCCTATCACATACATGCAAACACACATCCACACACACACACACTCAATAAACTCTTCTCAATGACATTCCTGCCTAAAACTAATATAACCAGGCCACAATAATATGTCAAAATGGAGAAGTACATGGCTACTTAGCCTTCTTCATAGAAATGTTACATGTGGTCAGGTAATAACTACACTGTTAACAGACAAATAGCCACCTTACCAGATTCAAGTGATGAACATGCGTTAAAACTTTCAGTTCAGCAAGAAATTCTTGAGTTGCTTGCATGTCCATCTTTTTGATAGCAACTTTCTACAAGAAAGATGTGTTAAAGAGTTATAAGCCAACCAAAGCCTTATCTTGAAAAGGAAGCAAGAAAAGAGTTGAAATAAAATACTAAACAAAGTTACATCATAATCTTGATGAATATACTGATTACTGAAAACTAATGGCATTTTTTAAATGTGATTAGATTAAGCAGAGACAGTTCCAGAAAAAGCTAGATATCAAGACAATAAAAGTTCAAGGCTAAAAGCAATAAGTTTGTTGGCAGCTCAGTAGGCTTCATACAAGAGCTATCCGCTAGTGAAACATGTCTTTCATTGTACATTGAATATTTACAAGATGTATGGTACAATTTTCACCTGATAAGTCCAATCTGCTGTTCCTAAACAAAGGATCAGGACTAGTCTGGGCCATGTTAGGATTGCATTCTATGTAGTTTTGCAAATAACTTTTCACTGGGATAATATCAACCAGAAATGAATTGCAAAAAGGATGTTAACACTACATAATTAGTAGTAATCAGTGTAAAAACAAAACAAAAACTGTAAAAAAAACACCAAGCTTGAAAAGTTTGTATAAGAGCTTAATATTGTCAATCCATGATACATCACTGCTAGTCTAATACTTGTATATTCTCCAAGTAGCACTAGCATATTTTAGTTCGTGGTGCGACACTTTCATAATTAGTGAACATCTAACATGATCACAACCTTCTTGTGAATAATTGCTCAATTTGCAGTAAAAATATAACATCACCCATCATGGGACTCGATCACAGACATTAGTGAAATTCTCAATGAGCAAACCTACTTAACAAGACCACCCTGACCCTAATGAAGTCATCATGTTTGATCCCGTTATTCTATGCCTGGGAAACATTAACAAAAGTTTTCTTAAATGAATAAAAATATTAGACTGAAAACTAACATTAATTTTCAGTATAGATGAAAGTGATGGGTCACACTGTCGATTATGATCTACACCACTATAGATGCTTGAAAATTAAAAACATATGCTTTGGTGCTTTCCTACTTATGCATCTAGTGGGTGAAAAAATGGACAGTTCTAATTGTGTTAACTTGCTAAAATACATTATAGGATATAGCAACATTGATATTGATCTATGCATACTGAAAACACATTCAAATTTAGAATGCTTTGATGCTTAAAGCATAGCAAAAACATCATATCATGCACATTAAGCCATTGACTTTGTCACAAACTTGATGCATAGGCTAGAGACCTCCAAAACATATGACTTTTAGTTTGTAGGCATTTTTAGGCTTGTAGATCAATATCAACATTCTAGATCTTTGATTTGGATGGTCCATCATTGTTAGCAGAATTGATTATACCAAAGATTTAATGTTTATTGGGTAGTCCAACTCTAAATAATATTTTCCTACAAGAATATCCTTAATTTCTTTCTTAAATAACCAATCAAAGCTTCTCCATGGAGTTGACCCCCAACAGACAGGTTGAGAATTTGGCCATCACATGTTTGATCTGAAATAGATTTACTTATTGTAATATGTGTACCCTAGGCTGATCAAGAGTTAAATATCCACAAGCAAGGACTTCCAGTTTAGAAAGAGAAAGGAGCTATTAGCATAAGCTAACATATAAATTCAGGTAAATAATGTTCAGTTGATTGAACCTGAAGGAATATATGGAACAAAATGTATTGTAGAAATGAAAGAAATAAAATGAAGCCACATATTGCCAGGTCAAAAAAATTTGAGCACAAAATGTTATTTTCAAAGAGCAATTAGAAAAAAAAAAAACACGACTAGTACATATTGAGCATTACTATACAAGGTTCGTAGATTTGGTACCGCTACCCATATCGATAACTGACTGGTATGGTACCATACCGTACCATACCGGCAATAAAAAAATCAAAAAAATTCCATCCAATGGCCGAAAAAAAAAAAAAAGAAAATCATCCTATACCGGTACTGTACCATTCCGTACCATCCTATACCGAACCAAACCATCCAGTATCGACCCCATACCGTACCATACCAACTGGTTTGGTCCGATTCAGGCTATTTTCCGAAAAACCGGCCTAAGCCATTCCGATTTTCCGCTGGTACGGTATGGTACGGGGTGTACTGGCCGGTTTAGGCCAGTACGGAATACCAGATTACTATAGGTGAATAATGTTGTTATAACCAACCTCTCCTTTAAGCTCGGCATAATAAACAGCTCCAAAACCACCTTCACCAATTTTATTAGCCATGCTAAAGTCATTTGTAGCCTTTGCAAGTTCTTCATAGGAGAACTCCACTGATTTGTCAACAGTAATACCTGCCAGGTGGGTGCCAGTTCTAGGACTATCTGTTGGAGAATTACCCACAGAAGCTGCACCCATACCAAATGAGGAACAATCATTAAGCAAACAGGATATATACAGAGAAGACAAAATGTTAAAAGAAAGCAGAAAAAAAAAAAAAAAACTAAAAGCCAGCTACTTCTACATCCTGGCTATAGAGTTATTTGCTTCATATGCATCAAGGTCTATGATAAACTCCAAAAAATTTGAAACTTAAAGACATTCTCGGTAGGCTACACCTTTATGGATAACTGGGTTGAGGATGACTGAAAGTAAGAAAGAAACCTTTGCTTGACAATGCCTAAGATTAGGAAGAAGAATAGTATATGGTTGGCCCCAGCTGAAACATCACTGAATCACCTTTCAACCAAACAAATTAATTTTCTTGGAGTATCGATGCCTCACTTGTATTAGTTGTAACTTCCTCAAGTCCTCTTTTGTACCTCAGGATGGAATGATTTGATATACTTTAGTCCTCTAAAATGACATGATTAAGAAAATCACTTTATGTATTGCTGAATGACAACTTTACCATTATCGAAATCTTAGAGATACAGGAAGCAAATTTAGCTGGTGGGAATTATAGATTATATTGGTTATACTACATGTTGCCATTTATTCCATAGACCTATGATCTATCAGTCATCACTATGCATTCATTTAAGAGTAACATGAACCACTACAAATGCAAACTCACACAAACGCACATACATAGAAGTCGGTAAGAGTACCTAAAAATATCTTATCACAACCCAACAGACTTTTAAGAGCTGGACTCCGCACAAAAATAATTTTAAAATTATAATTCTAAAAGAAATCTTTGGTAAAATATTTAGTAATTCCAGAATAATTGATGCAGCATCCAAATCAAAGATCCACATGTTAATTATGATCTACATTTATAAGAACACCTAGTTATAAGACAGTTGTATCTTTTAGATATTTCTAACCTATGCATCATGTGGATGCAAGAATCAAGTGCTGCCCATTTCCTACCATTCCAAAATATGTAATAGACATTTAAATTGAAAATCTAGTTTACTGATCATGATTTACATATATTAAAACATATATAGGTTGAAAACCAATAGATTTTGATGCTTAGACTATAGCAAACATGCTGTCACATCATTAAACCATCCATTTTTTGCACCCACATGATCCACAGGTTAGAGAGCAGCAAAACATGTACTTGTTAATTTCTAGGTTTTATGCTGTAGATAATGTTCAACAGTGTGGATTTCCAACTTGGAGGACCCATCATTGATTTTGAACCATGAAATATTTACCAAAGATTTCACACGAAGTGTGTCATTCAGAGTCTTCAGACTTTGATTATAATAACACCATGCAGCTTGACTAATGCACATTAGTAACATCTGAGACCTCCATGTCTCCTTGGAAGCAGAAGCAGCAACATTTATTGTACTAATCTCCATTTTGAGTCCAAAAGCCCAACCTAAATTACACATTAACAACCTCCATGAGCATATTTGGTCTAACAATTAGATACAACTAGATTTTGGACCTTTTTCCTTCCAAGTGAAGTATGGCACCATCTGTGAATCTCAACATATCACGTCAAAGCATGTCATAAATATGCCTGACAAGATCAGTAGCCTTTTCCCATCCAGAGTAATGTCCATATCCATCACAAATTAATGGCATTATGTATCATAATAACATGAACATACTCATGCAAATAGAATGTCATGAGCTGATGGATAGCTTGCAGCTGTGTAGTTCATCCATATACACCCAAATGTACACTTCAAATTGTATACTGTGGACATATCTAACGTGTATGAAATACAGCTAAAATATGTGCTGGCTACTTGTTTAAGTACTTTTATATATTCTTTTCAATGAAAAGGATATGGATACTTCTGCTACATTTTTAAATACATCTGGGGATGAGAGGAGGTTTTTCCTTGTTTCCTTTAATGAATGTTAGCCTTTTAGCGATGGCCATGATGGATAATTAATTTTCGAATTTCTGATGTTAACAAGGACGATGGAATATGCTTTATGAATATGATGGATGACTGAATGGAGTTAATGTCGATTTTATGGACTGTATTACTGTGACAACACATTATGCTTTAGTGTTCTTGTCCAAATATGTTAAGAATGTACTATTTCCAGCATTCCATAATTTGTAGCTATAATTGGCAATTCTGGTGCTTAATAGAAAGCATTACAATTAAGTGCACCAGCCACCTTATTTAAAAGAACAGACTTATACAATGATCATGAACTGCTCCAGATAAGAAAGACACTTATTGTGCCAATCTGTATTGCTAACCTTAAGGAATAATGAACCAAATGGAAAAGAAAATGTCAATTTGTCTAGTTAAGCTCAGAAAATGGTTAATATGACCAAAAAGATCTGAACAACTTAAATTTTGAAGTGCATATAACACATTAGGATCTTGCACGAAAAGTACTAAAAGTCCACTCAGTTGCATAGCACATGAAAAAAAGCAAAGTGCAAATAGAATTACCATGGCTATGCAGATTGGTTTTACCTTCAGATTGTGATGGAAGCAGTGCAGCCTTCTTTGCTTTCCTTCTCCTATAAACGCCAACATACAAACAGATGGATAATGCTAGTAAAACTATTACAGCTATAGAAATACCAGCAATAGCTGCCCCAGAAAGCCCTGCTTGTATTCAATTTCAAAAAACATTAGATCCACGTCAGGCTTAAAAACTGATAAACTATAACAGATCTTATTTCCACAACTATGCTTGATCACTGATGCAGAAGGGCAATGAACAACCACCTGCACTGTAAAACATGATAATAAATCCATGTTAGGATCAACAAAAAGAAATATATGAATGCCACTAGCAAGCCAGCCCACCAATATTTACCTTGATGAAAAGGGGCGATAACTTCTGTTTGGATCTGCAAAAACCATATAAAAAAATTATGGCACAATCCTGAACTTCATCAAGAGAGAATCTAAGTTATCACATAACAAATTCCAGAAGGGAGAAGCTAAATTATGACCATCTCGCATATTTAGGATTTCGAAATTGGCCATAGAAGACAATACATCAAAGAGTTTAATCATAATAAGAGCATATATTAGCAAAATGAATAAAAAAACTTAGATGCTATCTTTAAGGATTGTTCCATCCGGTTGTCCCATTTTAGTTTCATTTAATATGACACAAAGCTCACATATCTGATGTTTGGAAAGCTAAAACTATAAATTGACTAAAATCGATAACATATAGCTGTGATATTTGGAAAATATATGCTCGCTTTTACATATCTTTAAATACCACTAACCTGTGCTCCTTTCTTGTGAAAGGGCATGACGATAGATCTAATACAGAAAAAGATGACTTCAAATTGGTGAAAGATATGACAAATGAAACACAAATGAGTAATAATTGACAAAAAAATCTAATGTGGGAAACCACAAGTGACTTTAAAAATAAGCGAAAAACAAGTGGACTATGCATGTGAAACAATTTGGCAATGAATAGGAAACTAGTAACCAATAGTTTCTTTGTATTTTGTCATATGTTCTCACTTTCCCCGACAGCTGTCCCATATCCTTTTGAAGGTGGGTCCAAAGCAACGTTTAGTTTTGGTTGCACTGAATCAGATACATATTTCTAATTGGATATATGCAAGCAGGAACCATGCTGCAAGGAGATATGGTACAGAAGGCACTACTTCACATTTGCAAGTACTTCAAAAAATATTAAGTATATATGTTTAATACTGGTTCCAAAATGTAATGCACGAATGTGAAGTACTTCAAAAAATATTAAGTATATATGTTTAATACTGGTTCCAAAATGTAATGCACGAAATGTATGCTACATAATGACCATACTGAGAAAAATAGTGGAGCTTAAAACTAAAAATTCAGGAAAAACAATGATATACTAGATTATATTTTATTTAATGGATTTATTGCTATGCAGTGTTGAAATCATGCAACATATAGACATTTGATAATGTTCTATTATATCTTTAAGTTGACTCCTGACATAACTGGCTTATCGGGGTCCAACAGAGAAGTTGGGAGGAGCTAGGCTCATTAAACAAAAAAATCTTGGAAAAAAATGTACCATATATTGGGTGCAAATCTGTCTTTTCTACCTCATAAATGGCAGGACTGCTCTATCCACGAGATTCTTATCAACTTGAATGTTTCTGGATGTCTTTGTCTTCTCAATCCCATGGAATAAGAAACTAAACACAAGAACAATCAACTGCATGTTTATCAAGCATTAATATGCTGGCCATGCCAGTTGGCTAGGACAGGCAGAAACCAGGCCAGGGCTGGATAGGCAGAAGAAATGGCTGAGCTTGTACAAGCGTGCCAATGCTTGCCAAGAATGCGAATGGATAGGCTCCATATAACACTTACCATGCCACTGTCAGGTCAACAAAGCAGTAGCACCTGGCATCTAATGCTTCCTATTTATGCAGTACTCTTGTTCTTAAAAGATGTATAAATGTCATAAAAGGTCTCTCATTAACAGTATGCTAGCATGTGTATCTTTATGTTGCCTTTTATGATGGCATTTCCAACCATTTTGAGAAATGGTACTCCCTCAAATAATGTAATTCTGCAAAGCAATCTACATAGAATATGCATATTTTTCTAAATAGAATAACTGGCATATCAAACCCCACCAAGCTTTGTCAAGTTTAGCATGCCTGACTCCATTTACAGAAATAATAGACGTGCATTTTCCCTCGCATATTGTTTGGCACACTTCTACATAACCAGACATTACCACACACGACCAAAACAGTCCACTACTATTGGATTTGCAAGCTGAGTTAATATGCCTGTAAAGGCAGCTCAGTGAATAAGAATCCTGTCATTGCAGACAAAATTCTTTTTGTTTGAAGGGGTTTGTGGACTTCACTTAAATTCTTTGAAATAAAAAAGAGGTCCCCTCCAAGATTCTTGCTTCGTTAGGGAATTGAAAGGTGGAGCACCTCCTCCATCCCTCCCTGGCCCTCTGTTGACCTTCCGCTACCCTCCATTTCTCTCCTTTACCTCCTCCCTCTGTCCCTCCCCATCTCCCTCTTTTGCTCTCCCTCGCCCTCTTTGCTGCATCGGACAGCATTCCACCGGCCTCCCCTAGCCTGTCCCCTCCCTCCCCCGCCCTCTTTGCTGTGTAGGTATAGGCTCGGCATGGAATGGCACGAGGTGTACCAATTCATGCCACTAGGCAACTGATATGGGTCCAGTTACCAGCACAGCAATCCTAAATGCAGACTTACACTTTCTAAAGTTTTGAAGGGCAATATTTAAGAATATTATGAAGCATGGACACCTGAGGCTTTCAGTTTCCATGTTTAATATATAGTCTATGACGTTTTACCTGATTCACCCTCTCCAAGGTGTGACACTTAAAATTTTGTGGAATTAACTATCGGGTCTGCTAAAAATAAAGGGCAGGCCATTACATGAGGATCTTGCCATTAAGGGGTTTGGGGAGGGTTTGATCTATTTAACCTGACCTATTTTTGTGTTTCAAACCCATGACCTCTAGATCATAATGGGGCAATCTTAGCGTTGCACAGCTCACCTTCGAATTAACTATAGGGTTTGTTCATATCTAAAAATCATAAATTATGAGTTTGGGCATTTTGTCCCCAAGGCTTGTCCATCTCTAAAAGTATAAAACTTAAGGACTTTAACATTGACATGGCAAGTATTTCCAAAACAAAAAGCTTTAAAAAAAGTGAACATTCTTTCTACTATATGATGATTAGGGTACATTGTGTTCTTCTTCTAGGAATGTGCACTCTAATGTGTATTATTTAGATTTTTTAGCACTCATCTTTTGAGTTTTCCTTATTTACCGGTTAACATTTGATGAATATGCCCATTTAGGGTTGGCCAATTTCCAAAATCTCTATAAAGTTTTGGGCTTTCCTATATATATCACTCAAAACTTTTGTTGCATGCATAACCATATAATTTTACATTTTGCATGAATATTCCTTCAAACATTTTCTTTTCTCAACGATGCCCTTACATGTAGCTACCATTAACCGCTCTTAGCACAAACTATCCTAGTTAAAACATAAATCTCAATGGAAATGACAAAAGCACAGTGCCATCCATAATTGGAGTCCATTAATGCTCCTAGCATTTATGTCGTTTGCCAAAATACAGCTAATTTTAGCAACTAGTTAACTATAAGGACATTGGTCTAAAAATTTTTTTGAAAAGAATTCTTACAAATTGCAGCTATAGAATTTTCATGCAAAATCAAAACTTTCAAGCAGTACACATGCCAAAAAAGAACTTTTAAGTTTCTAGACATTTACGTCTAATCTTGCCCGAGTTTACAAAGTTCAAATTTGGTCCTAAGGCATACACCTGTAAGAGTTTGCTCAACTCTAAAAGCTTCAAACTGGTAGTTTGTGGCACTCGCCCTAAAGGTTTTACCTGATTTAGAGATTTCATGCTTACAATTTGTAGCATGCACATGTGGTTTTTGCTCAATTCTAAATTTCCATGTTTAGCATGTCGCACTTGACCTTCAAGATCTGCTTGGCTGTGGAAACTTTAAAACCTAAAAGCCTTCACTTGAAGTAAGATTCATCACATATTTAGAGCTCAAAAACTATATTTTGACTATCCTTGGTATGGTTTAGTGGAAGGCTATTTAGGGACCATACGATTCAATATTATTTAGCATATAATTACGGAAAACTCAAGGTTCTCTGGCAGCACTTTGTGGTTTTGTTGCCTTTCTATTGTCAACCGTAAGTTATATGCCCTTGCATCTCCATTAGACAGTTCAAGGATATCATCTGTCTTTATCATCAAAATCCAGCATTCTCACTATAATGGGACAGGCAAATACTTAAACATGGTTCACCGAACCGGACCAATTTGGTCCGTACCGAGCCGAACTGGTGCAAAATCGAGTCGGTTCAGCCCTAAAAATCGAAACAAGCCCCAAACCACTCCAAACAGCATGGTTCAATATGGTTCAGCCCTGTTCCTTTTTTTTCTTTTTGTTTTCTTACTGTTTGCTACAATGGGGGTCCTGGGGGATCTTAAAAGAAAAGACTGCAGGAAGAAGAGAAGTTAGAGACTTCTCTTCTATCGTTTTCATCCCTGAAAGAAAACTCCACCTTCTACATGGATCTAAGGTCATATTAAATTTTCATAATTTTTGAATTTTATAATATTTTTAATTTTAAAAATTAAAAAAAATAAAATTAACTTAGAAAAATAACAAAAATTAGGAGAATGAAATTTTACTATTTTTACATAATTACTAAACTGCTGTGATTGTTCAATCTTCAAGAATGGATCCATCAAGAAAAAAGGAGCTGGAGCGTAACATTGGTTGAGACCACAGGTAAATGCTCTTAGGTCGGAACCATTGGAAATACAATTGATGCTACATAGAGTTCAAAGGAGAGGTAACTAGGTTGAAGCAACACTTTGGCTAATGATTACTACAATATAGCTATGTACCGAAAGTTCCCACAAGAGATCCATCAATTGATAAAGAATCACTTCCCTGATTTTAAAACAATGAAGGAAAGGACTTTAAAGAAGAAGGTAGACGTGGACTGCTGAGCTGCAGGACCACCTTCATATCATTCTAAGGAGTCAGAGAAAGCATCCATCCCAGATCATGTTGAGGCACAAATCCAGACTACCATTAATGCGATTTTGGAAGATCAGTAACGGCTTGAGGAGTTGGCCAAGCATAGGCTCAGTTTGGACCATCAGTTTATAAGTTAAGGTCGAACTTTGCCAACACTGCAGGAGAGTAAGAGTTTAAGAGGACCTCCTCAGTTAGAGAGCCTGTCGGCAGAGGCAATGAGGCAATTGCCTCTATATTGGAAGCTTTTGGTAGTTGGAAAAAGTCCTCTACAAAGATTCCAACTAAAGCCACCATCCATGACTTCCACATGCCTTCCCTAGCAGAGATTCCAAGCAATAAAAAATTGATAGTATGTTGAAAAAAGACATGAAGGATATGTGGCTGTCTATTATGTCCTAGTTTTACTTCAACCACATCTCAGCACATGCGGCAAGCAACACATATTATCGCTCTGCAATTGTATCTATATAGACTGCCGATCCAAGTGTAGATCCTCTAGGACCTAAGCACATATATGGTGAGCTTCTTAACAACAATAAGAAGAAACTATAGAAATGGATTGTATCATTATCGAAATAAGTGACCGATGTATGGACTTATGGTGATGTGTGATGGTTGGAATAGTCCTACCAAACGGAGCATCATTAACTTTCTGACATATTATGATGGAAATTTTTTTTCATAAGTCCACTGATGCTTCAAATCAGGTGCACGATACCGCGTATATCCTCAAATTAATGGAGGTAATCGATCCAGTCGGAGAGCAGAATATCGCGCAGGCTATCACCAATATGGGCAACAGTATAAGACTGCAGGGAAGATCCTGACACAGTGGCAACCACATATATTCTAGACATCATGTGTTGTACATTGTATCGATCTAATGTTAAGAGACATTAGAAAGCTTAGTATGGTACAAAAGACAGTGGACATAGCGTAGACTATTACTAGATTCATTTACAATCACACATAGATCCTATCATTGATGCGATGGTAAACATGGGGAGAATTAAGACCAGATATCACACAATTTGCTACGAATTATATAACACTTGATAGCTTTATTGACAAGAAAGTAGACCTACATCAGATGTTTGTCAGTCCTGAATAGCAAGAGAGTAGATATGGTAGGACATACATTGAGCAGAGAAAATGTGGAGAATTTAGTAATGAGACACATTCTGATAGCAGACCGAAAATTTAGTGAAGTCTATCAAGCCTTTATATGAGGTACTTCGGGCCATGGATAATGAAAGATAACCCCAGACGGGCTTCCTGCATCACATAATGGAGAGGGCAAAGGATCGGATTGGTCAGTAGATCCGAAACATGCCAATGTCTACATCCAAATCATTGAGCATAGGTGGGACTATCAAATGAGTAGAGACTTACATCTAGCAAAAGCAGCAAATTAAGAATACTTTAAAAATTTAATTGCTCTTGCATTTGTATAAATACACTTAACCAATTCTAAAATTTATCTATAGCTTACTATCTGAACCCAAGGTTCCAATATATGGTACATGGGATAGGCATAGATGATGAGCTTCTGACATCCATACGACATGTAATATACAAGATGGAGCCCGATCTAACAATCATAGCTATGTGCATAGAAAAAGTTAGGCTAGGAAAGAATATAGATGACAAGTCGCTTTAAAGTAGGAGCCACCAATTCAAAATGGACCAACTATTCAACTACAAAAGTATTAAGATTAAACAAAATTAAAAATAAAATTATATCACATTAGATTTATTAGTAGTTACGTAATGTCAAATAATAGTTATTGTTCTTGTTCATATATCATATATTTGGATTCATTTTTTTGCACGGGAGGGGGGGGATTTACAACCACCACGTTGGTTCCAAATCTATAAGTGCCCTCCTTAAACATTTTCGTCTATAAAAAATATATTTCTTATAATGTATATATTTGGTCGACCTTCGCCCTTATCCATAGCAAGCAAAATAATCATCTAACACAGAAAAGTACTAGCGACCTTGTATATGTTCACTACAATCTGAAGTTTAGGCTAAAATGTATTCAAGAAGAAGTTGAGTTGAAGTACTCAAATCTGACTGCAAATGACTTTGTTAATGATAAAGAGAATTCGATGATCGAATGGATTATGGGTCAGCAACAGAAGCTAAAGATTAATGAGCCAGGATCACCTCTATGACTAGCCAATTTCGTAGCTAGTGAGGTTAGGATGGATGCTGAGCAATGGGCAACTAGTAACATTCCACGCAGGCTTCTAGCTGATCAGCCATAATAGACTTCCTCACGAGGCACAACGAGAGGGCAGGCAGCTACTCAACGCAGAGACAAAGGAAAGATAATTGCAGCCCTAATGGAGAGGATAGAGTAGTCAGTTGATCTAGTTCACTCAGATTTAGAGACCAGATAGATAGGTTATGGTAGTTCTTTTGATGGTCATGGATCTAGTAGTCATAGAGGAAGCGAAAGACAAGAGACCATCGTTTATGAGACACAACTGTAAGGTGGTCTTCAATTCACTGGTAAGTCTCAGTTTATGCATGCCACACAAAATAGGAATCATGGTACATGCACTGGTAAAGCCCACGAGGATATGATTTCATATAGATGACGGACTTCTCTAGGTCATTCAGAATATCATGCAACTGCAAATGATCTTACACATGGACATATTAGGTTCATCATATTCCGAATCCTCGTACCCATAGCCATAGGCAGTTTATGATACATACGGATATGATGCATCCAAGGTATGGTCTTCCAGCAGCTACCATCCTATGCAGCCAGAGCATCTTACGGATCGAATTTTGCTGTTGATATATTCAGATGGGTCCCTCCACAGCCATACTATCACCTCAAGGACACCTCTCAGAGCCCAAACTTCAACGAGAGATCTAGGACAAGTTACAATCCAGCATGCATGAGATAAGCACAAAGGACTATAGTGCTGTATGGCTAGAAAGATGGGTTGATGTTCCACTGGATTATGTAAATAATCCAAATATTTATGAACAACGTCGACGCTCGATGAGATTCTAAATCTCGATATGTATTGGTTATTTATTTTATATTTTTTAATTAATTTAAGTATTTTGTGGTTTAATAATATCTGGTTCTTATAAGGCCATTCTCCTCTAACATAATAGTATATTAAATTTAGATCCACATCACACATTTAATCATGGGTGTACCAAAATGATACAAACATCAAATAACATCAACAAATATCAAATTGGACTTACAATTATTCAAAAAATAATGAAAAATTGATTAAATATCTTATAAATAAAAAAATAAAATAAAAAATAAAAAAAATTTGGCATGCGTATCACCGAGTGTTGGTATGATACCATATCATATTGGCCGACGATTGCCGGTACTAGTTTAATCTACCTTGCTTAAACTCCATTCCTGCAATTGAAAACCTTCTTATAGTAAGAACTTCTAATACTGGCGATCTCTATCAATACTCAACCCTTGAGGCAGCACAAGGAATTTCAAAGATATTATATTTCAACAATCATAATCCATGAAGTTCAGCACTTAGGTTACGAGCTATCTTACCTAAAACTCACATCTAACTCCTAAAATCTGCATTAGACATGCACAAAAAGTAGATATTGACAAACACTTGAGATATTTATTTTTCTCTCGCAGTTTTCAAAAATTAATAGAGTTGGATTCTTCCAACAATGAGTTCGATCCACTATAATATTGTTAAAAGGAAGATTTTGTTCAGTCTAGAGATTGGTCAAGAATGTAGATATAAAAATAAGTTTGCAAAATTTATGTCGTCTAAACTTTTTAATCTTATTGGGAATTTTGAATGAGAAACATGTATAATCGGAAGGCCATGATAGATAATATCTTCAAATCAAGGTTTATCGAAACATGCCAAACTGGTTGGTTCGGAGTGTACCAAACCAGATTAGTCGATCATCGATATGATTCAGCTGATCAAATCAAGACCATTAACTCTCATACAACATTCTTAGAACCGTCTCTAACCGGGCGGTTCATGGCGTGCCAAAACAGACCGATGGGGAACCGGGACGGTTCTGGCATGGAAAACGGCACACGCCGATGCCAGGAAAGAAAGAAAGGAAAACAGAGGTAAAGAGAGAGAGAGAGGAAGAGGAGAGGGAGAGAGAGGAAGACGCCGCCGAAAGCCGATGGTACAGAGGTAAAGAGAGAGAGAGAGGAAGAGGAGAGGGAGAGAGAGGAAGACGCCGCCGAAAGCCGATGGTGGCCCTCTATGGCCGCCAGAGGGTAACAGAAGCCGCCATAGCTCAGTTCACCTGATAGAGCTACCGCAACGAGTAAGAAAGAGAGAGAGAGAAGAGGAGATCACCAAAGATGGGAGGATGGGATGGTTGAGAGGCCGCCAGAGGACTCTTAGTGGCCGTCGTGGCCACCGGGCGACGAAAGCGGTGCGGACGGCGTCGCAATGGTGGAACAAGGATTGTCGCCCCTGTTCACGCATGGCTCCTTTTTAAAAACAGGGATTAACAATAAAGCCAGCAAATCATTTGCCGGCTTCACTATTTAAAAGATTTTTTAAAAAAATTAAAATCAATAAAGCCGGCAATTGGATTGCCCGCTTCATTTTTTGAATTTTTTTTTCTAAAATCTATTAAACAGTGAAGCCAGCAAACTATTTGCCGGCTTCACTTAAGTTTTTGTCTTTTTAAAAAACCCGTGAAACAGGGGCGTCACCCCTGTTTCACGCCCACGGCGCCGCATACGTGGATTGCGCCATCCAACAGCCACGACGGCCAGCCGGAGGCCATCCGACGGGCCCTCCAACTCCTTCCCCTCCCTCTTTTTCTTTCTTCCTCCCCCTCTCTCTATTTCTCTCTCTTTCTCTCTTTTCCTCCTGATTCCCTTTTCTTATTTCGGTTCACGTCGGTTAGATCCGGTATGGAACCATACCGGACCATGCCGCCGGCCGACCGGAATGGCCATCGGTATCGAAACTGAAAATCTTGCTCTCATAGAACTCTATCTCTCCCGACACCCTCAAAGTTCGAAGTCCTTGCCTCCCCTCTATCCCCCTCCTGCCTCCTCTAGTCTTTGTCCTTCGACATGCCATCGGATGGCATCTCAACCATGTCCAATGACAACAATGATGTCCCAACCAAATGAGTCCCCTCTCTCTCTATCTCTCTATCTTAGGCCTCATCATTGGATCTGGAGCATCAAACGGCTCAAAGCGCTCGTGAAGCCCTCACCTCCCCTCTCTCCCTCTCTCACCTCCTCTGGTCCAAATCCTCTAAGGATGCTGTCTGATGGCATCCCATCCATGTCTAGTGATGACAACAAGATCCCAACTAGGTGAGTCCTCTCTCTCCACACATACGGTCTCTCTCTCTCTCTTTTATGTGAGTCCAAAGACCGAGGTCTCTCTCTCCCTCTCTGTCTCTCCCCCCTCCTTCCCCTCCCCCCTCCCTCTCCCTCCCTTGGTTCCACTACACCATGGTTCTGTATGGTACATACAAGTACGGTACCAAACCAATCGCCGAACGATACAACTGTCAAGACTTTGATGAACCTTGCTTCAAATGTTTTCCTTTGCATGATAATCATTTGTTAAAATTATTCCACATATCTCCAAGTCTCCCTTTTTTCCTCTTGTTGAGTCAGATAATCGGACATGTTCAAATTCATTTCTTATATCTATGCACATGTAAAGTTGTTCATGAGAAAACATTCAAATTCAATGATATTAGGCTTGCCTACTGACTAATACTTTCATTTGATAAGGGGAACATCATATATTTGCACTTTTGTGTACATTTGTGAAGATTAATGTATAGCGCATATTAGTTGGCCTTTTTAATTTTGAGCAATCACACACATACTGGATAGCAGCTTAATTTACCAATAAAGGTTGAAAGATCAATAACAGCATAATTGGAGATATTCCAATACCAAAGATGAAACTAGCTACAGCTCTACCACAAAAACAAGAAATAACCCACAAATGATGAGCAAAAAAAGAAATCACTTCAAAGGACTGGAGATCTGCATCTATCCACACTAGAACAGCTCTCTTAACATTACCCCATTAAGAGTTTGTTTAAATACATAGGAAGAAGTCACTGAAGAATGACAAACATTGCTCTAGTGATCCTAAGAGAAAATTTTATTTTGGAATTCTGTTATGATTGCAATTGGGCTTACTGTAAAACATTTCATAGAAAAATATATGAGTTTGCACAACAAGTTGTCAAGAAATAGAGCAGTTGCATTTCTAACTCCACCTATTCTCCTCCATACTTATGGTTGCAATGAACATGGATCTCATCTTTTCATGTTGAATCTTCCTATATAAATTAAGAAGTTCAATACCAAACTCCAATATCTAACTTGGAAGAAGAATATCAGGAGTAGCACCTTCTATGCAGCCACATTGATCTCCAGTCCACATTCCAAGGCATCCAAAAATCTATTTCAAACTCCAAACACATCTTGGTTTGGCTGCTCATTGGCAAACACTGCATAACCATCACATTTCCTTCTCAACTTCAGATGTAGAATCTTTGGCTTCACTTTTTCTGATGTATTGGAACAATCAGTACTGCTTTGATATCAATTGTTATGCCTACGGCTACTCAGAACCACAATCGTAGATCCAATCTCTTGGACGAATCTAGGTGTTAATCCAGAAATATGAAGAAGAACAAAAATTGATAGCGGCACCTAAGGCTTGGCGTTGGAACTAAAGAGGAAAGAAAGAAGAGAGTTTGGGAGAAAAGCTCTGTATTGATTCCACTTATTGTAAATGTTACAATACCTGAATTTATATACCCTAAAGATTTCTGTTATACCACATGAACCCTAATAAACATAAACTCCAACTGAAAAACTCCTCTAAGCTAACCCAATACATGAAAGCACTCACCGAGCCCATATGCACCCATGTCTCCCATGCTCTCATCCCCTGGATCTAAACCCAACCCATACATAAGTTATCCACCTTAAGACCTTATTGGATCAGGCCTTAAGACCCCCTTGGATTAATCCCAATCTAAGACCAAACAGAAAACCCATCCTGTTCTGTACGCCACCATCGAGCCGGCTCTTTCAGAAGCCGAGCTGGCTCGACTACGTCACGTCCAAACCCTGTCTTCTGTTTACCTGAGATAGCTAGCTCGACTGCACCCCGAGCCGGCACGGTCTCAGCCCGAGCCGGCTCGACTGCATATCCGAGCCAGCCTGCCTATGTATCAGCCCCTTGTTTTGATTGATTCTTCTCCTGACTTTGGTCCTTTGCTCCACCTTATATCCCAAGTTTCCGGAGCACCTACTAAGCCCCCTCAAGGTCCTAACACCTGAACTTCGAACTCGTGCAGGGCTACATGCCACCTTCACCCTAGGACAACTTCTATCCTAGCCTTAGGACTCACACCCGTTCTAGTCTACCGGAGCCAACATCTTGGCTCTTTCCATGGCCTCCCAAGACTTGAAAGCACAACACCAAATCCTACAATCTCCATCTTGGTGTGCCCAAGTCTTGGCACACCTAGCAACAAATGTTCTCAAAACCATCCCGAACCGGAAGGTTCGCGGCATGCCGAACCGGACCGGCGGGGAACCGGGACGGTTCCGGCATGAAAAACGGCACACGCCGGTGCCGAAAAAGAAAAAGAGGAAAATAGAGGCAAAGAGAGAGAGAGGATGCTGTCGAAAGCCGATGGTGGCCCTCTACGGCTGCCAAAGGGTGGCGGAAGCCGCCATGGCTCAGTTCACCTGATAAGGCTACCGCAACGAGCAAGAAAGAGAGAGAGAAGGGAGGAGATCACCGGAGATGGAAGGATAGGACGATGGAGAGGCCGTCGTGGCCACCGAACGGCGGAAGCTGCACGAGTAGCATCGCAGTCGCGGAACAAGGGCTGTCGCCCCTGTTCATGCATGGCCCCTTTTTAAAAACGAGGATTAATAGTGAAACCAACAGGCAGGCTTCACTATTTAAAAGGTTTTTTTAAAAAAAATTAAAATCAGTAAAGCCGACAATTCGATTGTCGACTTCATTTTTTGAATTTTTTTTAAAAAACCTATTAAACAGTGAAGTCGGACCATTTGCCGACTTCACTTAAGTTTTCGTTTTTTAAAAAAATTTGTGAAACAAGGGCGTCACCCCTGTTTCATGCCCGCGGCGCCGCACCATGGACTGCACCGTCCGACAGCCACAACGGCCAGTCGAAGGCCGTCCGATAGGCCCTCCAACTCCTTCCCCTCCCTCTTTTTCTTTCTTCCTTCCTCTCTCTCTATTTCTCTCTTTCTCTCTTTCCCTCCTCCCGGTTTCGTTCCTTTTCTTATTTCGGTTCACGTCAATCCGATCTGGTACGAAACCGTATCGAATCGTGCCGCCGGTCAACCAAAACAGCCACCGTTATTGGAACTGAAAATCTTTCCTGGCAATGTTTTCCTGCACGATCCTCATGTCGTTGCATGCCCTGACAGCCACTTGTGCATCCCTTGCCACTGCCATCTTTCTTCAACTACTGAGCTCCTTTTGAGGCCTTTGAGATGACCGCCTCCACCACTGAAGACCTTAGCTTGCACCTATGCACCATCCTTGGAGTTGTAGGCACCCTTCTGCTTAGCAACCGCATCATTTGTCCTAGACTTTCATGAAGAATCTATAACAATTCTATGTCGGCGCCCGCTGTATATCCTGACACGGTCTCCTCAGAACTACACATGTTCACCCGCACTTGATGCTCCACCTAAAACTATGCATCTCCGACATTAACGCTAGGATATTGGTCTGCCTGCACTCCTCCGCTTTGAACTCGTGTCAAAACTCTCTCCACTGATGAAGCCACCTCTGCCCGATGCTTCACCTAAAACTGAAGCCCACTTGATGCCATAGAAGCCGACTCTGTAACCAAGTCTCCAGAGGCCAACTACTCCATGCTGCACTGCTGAGCCTGCCGCTGCATCTCGAACACCATCGCTGTCCCTTCGGACCCTCTGCACTCCATAGACCCCTCTGAAACTGTCTTGGATACACTACACCCTGCAGGCTCCTCCGAAACCACCAAGAGCTCATCCGACTCTTCACTTTCAGCGACTGAAACTATGAAATCTGACTTTCCTCCTCTCTTGCACTTCTTCCAAAGCAGACACTCCCGCTTAAAGTACCCTGCTTCACCATACTTGAAGCACTTCTTGGTCCCCTTGCTACCCCTCTGCTAGCCCTTCTTCCTCTTTCTTGGCCTCTCTGAAACCACGAGACCCTCTTAGAAGACCTCCCTCTTCGTCATCCATTCCCGTTGCTCGTTAGACCTTAGCACTGATACGATCTTCTCGTACACCAGTATCTCCTTACCATACAGCAACGTCATTACCAACGAATCGAAGCTCCCAGGTAGCGAACATAGCAGCAATAAACTCTTGTCCTCCTCTTCGAGCTCCACCCTAATGTTGAGCAAGTCCATGCTCATCCAGTCGAATTGCTGAATATATCCCGCAATATCCTCGCCCTCCTGCATCCGAAGGCTATACAATTGCTTCTTCAGCACCAACTTGTTGCACATGCTCTTCCCATGTACAACTGATGTAACCTCGACCATAAACGCTTGGATGTTTTCTCCTCTAACACGCCATACAGCACCTCATCTGCCAAACAAGCCTTAATCATGGCACATGCTCTTTTCTCCAAGGACTTCCACTCCTTGTCTGTCATCTCCTCCGGCCTATCCTCCAAGACCGAATCCAGCCTCATTTGAATTAGCGAGTCCTCCACCCTAACCTTCTACATCGTGAAACTATCATTTTCATTAAACTTTTCAAATCCTACCTTCAACCCGCTATTCTCCATGATCAAACCAAATCAAAAACAGCCAACAGGTAGATCTGAAAAATTTACCTTGACTAGGAATGGTGGACAGCAGCCCTTAGATCACCTCCTTCCTTACGAAGCCTAGAGAAAACATTAGATCTAAACCTCACTACTGATCTTGGCTGAAACTTGCTTCTTCCTCCTTTACGCTCAACCGGACTCTGATACCAATTGTTGGAATAATCGGTATTGCTTTGATACCAATTGTTATGCCCACGGCTGCTCGAAACCACGATCGTAGATCCGATCTTTTACGCCTGGATATTAATCTTGAAATATGAAAAAGAGTAAAAGTTGATGGCGGCACCTAGGGCTTGACGTTGGAACTAGAGAAAAAAGAGATAAGAGAGTTAGAAAGAAAAGCTCTGTATTGATTTCACTTATTGTAAAGGTTATAATACCTAAGTTTATATACCCTAGAATTTCTGCCATACCACATGAACCCTAATAAACCCAAACTCCAACTGAAAAACTCTCCTAGGCTAATCCAATACATGAAAACACTCACCGAGCCCATGTACACCCATGTCTCCCATGCTCTTAGATTTAAACCCGACCCATACATGAGTTAACCACCTTAAAACCTTGTTGGACCAAGCCTTAAGACCCCCTTGGATTAATCCCAATCCAAGACCAAACAGAAAACCCATCCTGTTCTGTATGCCATCGTCAAGCCGGCTCTTTCAGAAGCCGAGCTGGCTTGACTGCATTTCGCCCAAACCCTGTCTTCTATTTGTCTGAGATAGCCGGCTTGGTCTCAACCCGAGCCAACTCGACTACGTATCCAAGCCAGCTCGCCTGTGTATCAGCCCATTTTCTTGGCTGATTCTTCTCCTAGCTTTGGTCCTTTGCTCCATCTTATATCTTAGGTTTCCGGAGCACCTACCAAGCTCCCTCAAGGTCCTTACACCTGAACCTTGAGCTCGTGCAAGACTACATGCCGCCTTCATCCTAGGACAACTCCTGTCCTAGCTCTAGGACTCACATCCATCCTAGTCTTCCGGAGCCAACACCCTGACTCCTTCCGTGGCATCCCAAGGCTTGGGAACACCACACCAAATCCTGCATAATGTCATGGTGTCCTTGGTATCTACTTGCCTATGGTGTATTAAACTTCAAACAGATCAACACAGGAAATATTCAGGCATCAGACAATCTCAAAAAGGAGAAAAGCAATAAATATGATCCGCACATCATCTCTTATTCGATGTAGCTTTCTATCATCTAAACCCAATCAGTGATGGAGGAGGGGGCCAAAATGATCGAAGTGCCAAACTGCTACATGTATCTAGGAGCCTAGGCTTCTTCGAGATGAGGGAGGTTGATGAAGACAATTTTGGTTCTTCTACTTTTTGGAGAAGGGGAGAGAAGTGGGAAAGTTGAGAATAGAAGTCGCCTTACTTTTGAGAAAGTGGGGACCAACCCAGAAAGGATCAACAGGAAAAACATTGGAAAAGAAAAATCCAATCAGATTGGATTGTTTTTGTTTTCCATGGAATCAGGTCTTTTACACAGGTTTCTTAAACTCCAAATTACAATCCAAACAGCATTTATGTAAAATAAATCTTTGATGGTTAGTGTTGAGGATAAACCCCGCTCCCACCGAAGTCTAGTTTGATGCTTAGCCTAATGTAACTGGTAATCATAAAAGAGCTTTGATCGAGAATTCTTCAGCAGCCGAACTCCTTCCGAACTTCTCCTTAGTCAGATTCCTCCAGCAGTCGAACTTCTTCCGGACCTCTCCTTCAGTCGAATTCCTATAGGAGCCGAACTCCTTCCGAACCTCTCCTTCGATCGGATTCCTCCAGGAGCCGAACTCCTTCTGGACTTCTCCATCAATCAAACTCCATCTGGATTCCTCCAGTGGATTGCTTCTAGATTTCTAGTATTCCCTCCCGGATGATCCTCTCTAGCCGTATTCTCTTTAGGAGTCCAAACTCCTCTGGAATTGATATATGTCAAAGCTCTTCACCAACCAACGCCTGCTTCCTCCGGACTTCGACTATTAAATCTCAACGAACGGACGACACCTCTCTCCGTAATAAATTCTACGTGGCCCCGAGCGGCCCACTACCAGACGGTTACGGCTATACAGGCTACGTCTATAAAAAGGACCCTCCCGATACGTTTTTTCTAAGCTCTCTTCTCCTTCTCAAAACTCTACTGAATTCTTGCCTGAGCACTCCATTTCTGTTGGCCAGAAGAGCTGACTTGATCGTCGAAAGATCCTGCCGAAGCCACCACCACCGACTCCGGATGGAACTTTATTTTCCAGGTCACCGACGGCAACCTCTTCTTCCCCAACTCCAGCTCGATCCGGCATCAATCAGATTCTGAACCAACAGGATTGACGCTAGAGGAAGGACCCTCTGTTCCTAAGGTATCTTTGTTCTTAAAGGAGTGCTCAGTTGACCTTGTGGATCTTCTTCTTCAAGGTTCATCTCCATCCTCTCCCTCAATCCCAAGAAATGCCTCCAAAAAAGGCAACTACTTGAAAATCTACCGCTTCTACCACCAGATCTGATCCAGATCCAACCGCTTTTGCTCCATCGCCGGCGCTTCAACCTCCTCCTCCACCGGCGGCCACGATAGATTCAGAGTAGTTTAACCTGCTGATGCAGCGGGTTCAAGGCCTCGCCAAAATGGTGCAGACCATTCGGCAGCCTCCGGTAGCGATTCTACCAAGAAACCCGCCATCGAGATGTCAGGAACCGATTCCAAAGAGGAGCACTTGGTCTAGCATACCCATTGCCCCTGGGAAGGAGAAACAGAAAGCAGAGGATCCTTGTTCGGACCCTGATTCTTCTTCAGAAGAGATCTTCCCTATCTACAGTCGGAAGCCTTCCAAGATCTGCGATCGAGATGACGTCCTCGATCAAAAACTGCGGAAAATGGATCGGCGGATTGAGGAACTCCGCCACGTCGCCCCAACTCACCATGACAATGTCCGCACCGATCTCCCTTTCTCCCTGAATTATGTAAGAGCCTGTTCCGTCAAACTTCAAGCTCCCCCAATTTGAAAGCTACGACGGAACCTCTAATCCGATCGATCACCTGAAGGCCTTCCAAACCATGATGCTGCTCCATGGCGCACCAGATGCCATCTTATGCCAAGCTTTTTCGTCTATCTTAAAAGGAGTAACAAGAAACCGGTACTCAGTACTTAAGCCGTGTAACATCTTTTTCTTCGATCAAATGAGCCATCAGTTTGCGGCTCGCTTCGTCAGCAACCGACGTCCCCGCCGAGGTTCGGATTTTCTGATGAATATCAAGCAGGAGGAATCTATCCGAACTTATGTCACCCGGTTTAATACTGCCACATTGGAGATCCGAAACCTGGACCAATCTGTTGCAATTGCCGCACTCAAGGGCGGCCTTTAGAAGAATGATTTGCTGTTCTCTCTGGAGAAGAAGTACCCCAGGGACTTTGCCGATTTACTAGCTCGAGCTGAAGGATATGCTCGAGCGAAAGAAGCCTTCAAGTTGAAAAATAAGGAAGCCGCAGGAGAGCGAGTCTAATAAACCCATAGCTGATGGAGGGCCGAATGAAGTTCAGCCATGCTCACGAATTCCTCCGAGTGCAAGCGAGCCCGAACTCCTCCTCGAGCTCGTCATCAAGGAAGCCCCGACAGAAGGGCACGGCAAAGTTCACCTCCTAGAAGTTTCACAACTACGCCCCCCTCAATGCTCCGCAGACGCCGGCCTAAAGCAATAAAAGATCGATCGAGGGCACTGCCGCAGCCAGAACCACCAAGGAGGAAGGAACAACAAGGAGATCGGCCGTCTCTCGACATCATCAACACTATCTCTGGGGGACTTAGTGCTTTGACGAGCCGCCATCTCTTAGCCTCAGAGACAGAAAAAGCTTGCCCCAAATTAGAAAGTCCCGTATAAAATAAAGAAGATCGTCCGGTCCGGAGCTTATCGTCTGAAGGAGCTCGGAGGAACAATGCTCCCACAACCTTGAAATTCAGAAAATCTGAAAATGTACTGCCAATAATTTTCCTTCAATAAAACTCTTCCATTTCAATATTATTATTTCTTAGTACAAAAACTATATGATGACAGGAAAGAAGCAATCAAAAGTGGTCATATTAGGAACGGAAGGAGAACCTCGTCCTAACGTGAGCAAAGTCGAAGACCTCGATCATTTTAGATGAGATGAGGAGAGAGGCCCTGACAACGGCCCTTATATGCCCCTACAGTCCGTTAGGAACAGAAGGAGAACCTCGTCCTAACGTGAGAGCAAGTCGAAGACCTCGTTCATTTTAGACGAGATAAGAGGAGAGACCCCGACAACGGTCCTTATGTGCCCCTACAGCCCATTAGGAATAGAAGGAGAACCTCGTCCTAATGTGAGCAAAGTCGAAGGCCTCGTTCATTTTAGACGAGATGAGGGGAGAGGTCCCGACAACAGTCCTTATGTGCCCCTACAGCCCGTTATGAACAGGAGGAGAACCTCATCCTAACGTGAGCAAAGTCGAAGGCCTCGTTCATTTTAGACGAGATGAAAGAGAGAGGCCTCGACAACAATCCTAATGTGCCCCTACAGCCCGTTAGGAATAGGAGGAGAACCTCGTCCTAACGTGAGCAAAGTCGAAGGCCTCATTCATTTTAGACGAGATGAGGGAAGGGGCCCTGACAACGGCCTTAATGTGTCCCTACAGCCCATTAGGAACAGAAGGAGAACCTCGTCCTAACGTGAACAAAATCGAACACCTCGTTCATTTTAGACGAGATAAGGGAAGAGGTCCTGATAACGGTCCTAATGTGCCCTACAGTCCGTTAGGAACAGGAGGAGAATCTCGTCCTAACGTGAGCAAATCGAAGGCCTCGTTCATTTTAGACGAGATGAGGAGAAGAGGCCGTTGCCTGACAAACGGCCCTAATAGCCCCTACACAGGAGGAGAACCTCGTTCTATAATGTGAGCAAAGTCGAAGACCTCGTTCATTTTAAACGAGATGAGGGGAGAGGCCCTAACAACGATCCTAATGTGTGCCTCTACAGCCCGTTAGGAGCAGGAGGAGAACCTCGTCCTAACGTAAGCAAAGTCGAAGACCTCGTTCATTTTAGACGAGATGAGTGAAAAAATCCGGACAACGGCCCTAATGTGCCCCTACAAGCCCATTAGGAACAGGAGGAGAACCTCGTCCTAACGTGAGCAAAGTCGAAGACCCCATTCATTTAGACGACATGAGGGAAGAGGCTCCGACAACGGCCCTAATGTACCCCTACAGCCCGTTAGGAACAGGAAGAGAACCTCGTCCTAACGTGAGCAAAGTCGAAGATCTCGTTCATTTTAGACGAGATGAGGAAAGAGGCCCGGACAATGGTCCTAATGTGCCCCTACAGTCCGTTAGGAACAGAAGAAAAATCTCGTCCTAACGTGAGCAAAGTCGAAGGCCTCGTTCATTTTAGACAAGATGAGGGGAGAGGCCCTGACAATGGCTCTAATGTGTCCCCACAGCCCATTAGGAACAGGAGAAGAACCTCATCCTAATGTGAACAAAGTCGAAGATCTCGTTCATTTTAGATGAGATGAGGGAAGAGACCCCGACAACGGCCCTTATATGCCCCTACAATCCGTTAGAAACAGGAGGAGAACCTCCTCCTAACTTGAACAAAGTTGAAGACCTCATTCATTTTAGACAAGATGAGAAGAGAAGCCCCGACTCGACTAGAGATAAGATCTCTTCTGAGCTACAACTTCAACAAAAGATAGGATCTATTTCAATCTTGGTCGGAGATAAGATCTCCCCCGAGCTACAACTTCAACAGAAGATAGGATTTATTTCAACCTCGATCGGAGATAAGATCTTCCCCAAGCTTCAACCTCAACAAGAGATAAGATCTCCCACGATTTTCAACCTCGATTGGAGATAAAATCTTCCCCGAGCTTCAACTTCAATAGGAGATAAGATCTTTCCCGAGCTTCAACCTCGACTGGAGATAAGATCTCCCTCGAGCTTCAACTTCAACGGAAGATAGAATCTCCTTCAATCTCAGTCGGAGATGAGATCTCCTCGAGCTTCAACCTCAACAGGAGATGAGATCTCCCCGGAGTTTCAACCTCGGCTAGAGATAAGATCTCTTCCGAGCTTCAACATCAACGAAAGATAGGATCTCCTTCAACCTCGGCTGGAGATAAGATCTTTCCCAAGCTTCAACCTCAACAGGAGATGAGATCTACCCCGACTTTCAACCTCGATTGGAGATAAGATCTCCTCCGAGCTTCAACCTCAATAGGAGATAAGATCTTCCCCGAGTTTCAACCTCGACTAGAGATAAGATCTCCCCCTAGCTTCAACTTCAGAAGAAGATAAGATCTCCTCCGAGTTTCAACTTCAACGGATGCAGAGCCCGAAAAAAACTTCGGCAATCGTCTTTTTTGCACTCCCTTCCTTCGAATTTTAAACTCGGGAGTGGGGAGACTATTGTTGAGGATAAACCCCTCTCCCGCCGAAGTCCAGTCTGATGCTTAGCCTAATGTGACTGGTAATCATAGAAGAGCTTCGATCGAGAATTCTCCAGCAGCCGAACTCCTTTCGGACCTCTCCTTTAATCGAATTCCTCCAGCAGTCGAACTTCTTCCAGACCTCTCCTTCAATCGGATTCCTACAGAAGCCGAACTCCTTTCGAACCTCTCCTTCAGTCGAATTCCTACAAGAGCCGAACTCCTTCTAGATTTCTCCATCAGTCGAACTCCATCCGGATTCCTCCAGCGGATTACTTTCATATTTCAAGTAGTATTCCTCCCGGATGATCCCCTCTAACCGTATTTCCTTTAGGAGTTTGAATTCCTCTGAAATTGATATATGTCAAAGCTCTTCACCAACCAATGCCTGCTTCCTCCGGACTTCAACTATTAAATCTCAACGAACGGACGACACCTCTCTCTGTAATAAATTTCACGTAGCCCCGAGCGGTCCACTACCGGACGGTTACAGTAATAAATTCCACGTGGCTCCGAGCGGCCCACTACCGGACGATTACCGCTATACAGGCTCCGTCTATAAAAGAAGCCTTCAGATATATTTTCTCTAAGCTCTGTTCTTCTTTCCAAAACTCTGCTGAATTTTTGCCTGAGCACTCCATTTCTGTTGGTCATTAGAGCTGACATGATCGTCGAAGGGTCCTGTCGAAGCCACCACCACTAACTCCGAATGCAACTTTATTTTACAGGTCACTGACGGCGACCTCTTCTTCTCCAACTCCAGCTCGATCCGGCGTCAACCAGATTCTGCACCAACAGTTAGATTTCCATCAAAATGCCTGATTCCTTTAATGAACCATGAATGTTACACACATCCAAGCAAACCCTGAAAAGACTTTTTTTTCCTCTTCCCACAACATCAAAACTCAATAGAAATGCTTCAGACTTAATTTCCACATTTCTTACCTTTAAGAAATCTTTCTTATTACAGAAATCTTCTTTTCTCAAATATTTTCAATGGTACTAGTTTTCCCATCTGACCAATCAAATAAGATAGGTCACACTCCAATCTACTTTCAGTAAACGGCAAAGACAGACTTTTACATGGTAGAAATGACCAGTGGATGCTCTCTTCCATTGCCACAAGGTTTCTTCCTTTTGACTTTCTCACCCTTCTGCACTTGCTTTCCTCGTTAATGCACAAACTCTAAGATGCATTCATCTAAAAGAATGCTAATAATTTGCTGTCGATGTTCAACCATCTTCAAAGTTTTTGCTGAATATTTTTTTCAAACAAGACTCCATCTTCCTCCGTACCCCTAAGCTTCGAAGAAAGTGCATCAATCCAAGAGCTGACTCGCACCATATTTCTGGCCTTACTACCTAGCAAGCTAATAAACTAGCATTTACTTTATAGGGTTCAGATATGTCAATATGTTAGTTAAATTAATGCTCTTTACCAAGTAGATTACTGGTCAAACAATATACCATTTTAATAAGAATCTAAGTATGGAAATCTAACAAATATAAATGAACAGCTATCAAGATAGTTATTTTCACCACAATTAATCTTCAGATAAATATAAAAGAACTACTCCCTTGCTCCAAACAAATTAGTCTCATTAAAATTTCCCATATTTCCAACAAACCCATCGAATTCAACCAATTATAAGACACCAAAAAAAAAAAGGACTCACCTTTCGTCGGTATAAACACAATCCCCTTTCCTGCACTAAAATTCACTCCAGGATTATACTCCTGTAGCAAATCCTCTTTTGATGACAACTCAAACTCTTCAGCCACTGAGGAGAGGTTCTCCCCGGGTCGGAGCGGATATGTCTCGAACAACCCATAGTCATGTGACACGGATTTATTCCCACATGAGCAGTTCACAGTGACATTAATCGTGGCTCCATCAGGGATCTGAGTGGAGGAATATCTGTTAAACTTGGCAAGCCAGGCGGCTGTGGTGAGGTTGGCGAAGTAATCGGTGGCAACCTTCTGGTATGTGTCTCCGGAGAGAGCAACATAGGAGAAGGAATGGCCAAGGAAGTCGCCATTGATGCAGTCGCAGGGGAAGTAGACATTGACGCGGGATCCGGCAACGACGTAGTTCTGGTCGGTGATGTTGGGGTTGTACGGGCTGACGTCTCTGTAGGTGAGGCCGAAGAGGCCGGTGATGTAGCTCAGGTTGAGACCAGCGGTGACATAGTAGGAACCAAGGGCAAGATCACAACCATTCTGGCATTTGGACTCCAATTGAAGAAGAAATGATGCCCGGAACAGGAGCAGGAGAAGAAATTGAAACCCTGGAAAGGGTCTTCGGTATCCAATCATCTTCTCTCGATGGGAGAGGGAAAGGATCGAAATCCTAATCCTAACCCTAGGATCCTCAGCTTATTCAGATTATAAGGAATTGGAATTCTGGGGGGAGGAGAGAGCGGGAAGTGGAATTCTTAAAGGAGATTGGGGATTGGAACGAGATCTTGGGGAGGGGGTGAGGAAATCGAAACGCTAATCTTAATCGTCGCCCAAGACCGGAAAGTAGGGTTTTGAGGAGATGGAAGAGATCGGAGGGGTTTGGGGATAGGGGTGGAGTTGACCGTCCGCCCCTCTCGTCCTTTTTGAACAATCTCGATCACTGTAGAGCCTGCGAATGTTGACAAGAACGCGTTGAAATTCCCCAATAGGAAGTCGACCGGTCGTACAGGTAGAGTTTTTAGTTGCCACTGCGGGACAGCAGAAACGGTTCCCGCCGCTGGATTTTGTCAAAGTTCGTCCAGGTGATGATGAATCCGATGTGCTGTGGAAGCAAACGGCGTGCCCGTCGTTGCCGGGCAAATTGCACTCTGATCCACGTGCTTTGAGTCTCGCGCGACATGACTTAGACGTAACGGATGGATATTGGCAGGTGACCGTTTTGCATCTCAATCAGACCTGGCCATTTTAGTAGTACATCAGCCACATAGATTTACCCGCTAATGAGAATTAAGATACTAAAAATTATATTTTAAATTCAATCATTATATATATATATATTAATAATTAATAAAATATTATTTAATCTTTATTCAGTATATATTTTCTAATAAATTTTTATATTATAATGAAGTTCTTAGGACTATTTTAAATTAATAAAAAAAATTATCATTTAATCCTTAAATTTGATCGCTATCAAACAATATACTAGGACAATAGCAATATTAAATATAGATCGTTGTATGCCATATAGATTGGTTGTTTTCTTAATTAAAAAGTGTTGAGACACTGGTATGGCATATAGGTGAGATATAGGAGTACATCTGCACTAAACGTGATCACTCCAAAGTATTCTGCTATCAAATCTTACCTCAAAGGAATATTGGTACAAGTATTCCTCAGACCTAAGATCACCACAGTGACTTGCAAGCAACTCACTGTACTTTGATATCGGACTACTTGAATTTTTAATTCAGTGATGGAAAATTTCTGGGTGCAGTCAAGTACCTGTTAAGTCGGTATGTGATCAAGATGGAATTAATCGCTCTAAGAGTTTGGAGATAATGCATCATTATCTTTTAATTTAGTAAAATTTTAGCCACGATAATCCATATGATAGATTTGAAATTTAAAATATAATATGGACAACTTATTTAGAGTTGATAGTTAAATCCTAAATTATCCTTTAAACATTCAGGATCAAAGGGATGAATTATATAATAACGATATTCTAGTAGGTTCTAAATATTACTTCGTGTACATTTGACCTATTCGGACATCGAAAATCATTACTAGATAGTTACTTTGATTAGTATAAAAATTTGTTCCATGCTACTGGCTTAGATTCGAATCTATGGGATCGCATTCAAAAGAAGTACCGATCTGATCTTATGGCTAATCGAAAGTCCCATCGAACTGGGACTCTATGATCAAAAGTCCTACTAGACTGAAACTCTGTGATCAGAAGTCTCACTGAGATAGGACTTTATGATGAGGAATCTCACTGAGCTAGGATTCTATGATCAAGAGTCCCACTAGATTGGGATATATAGTCAAGAGTCTCACTGGATGAGAACCTATGGTCAGGAGTTTCATTGGATAGAGACTTATAACTAGAAGTCCTACTTAACTAGGGCTCTATCATTAGAGGATTAGTTAGTAATAAGATTGTTAATTAGCTTAATTTGATTAAGTAATAATATTTGGACCAAATCTGATTGAATTGGATTTAATTTAGTTTGACCCGATTAGATTATAAGATGATCTAATCGCTAAGAAAGATTGGTTTCTGATTTGATCAATACTTTGACTGAATCAAATCCTGATTTGATTAGGATTTAATTAAGTTAATTTAAAGTCTAATTAGATTAATCTTACTAATTTGGTTTTAATCTGGTTGGAATCAAATGAAGCAATAAGAGTCTAAAGTTATTGAATTAGTCCATGCACCAACTCCCTAATGCGCCACCTTTTATTCTACGCTTTATTATCTTACCCAAGTATTGATTTGTGTATGATGAGAGACTCTATGTCCAGATATTTCCCATGCCCCTTATAGATAGTCTTTGGTTGATTTGAAATTCTAATCCAAAGGGAGTTTGGATGAAAGGGAAACAACAAATTCAGCCTTTCCATATCTTATCGCCCACTCTATAAAAGATCTTATTTTTGTGGGCCACTTTAAGAATTCTTTTCCACCATAAAAACTAGAGAGTGAGAGGGTGAAAGACTACTTGGGGTGTGAGGTTTGAAGGTGGGATTCCATCTAAGGCATGAGAGAAAAATAGAGGAGTTCTTCCTCCTCTAGGATGAGAGATCAAAACTTGATCTAGGGTTTCAATTTTGGGAGAAAGACAACTAGAGAAAAAAGTATTTTCCTTATTCTTCTTCTTGTTTCCTTCATCCTTCGGTGACTTGTCTTCAATTTTGGAAAGTCCAAGAGATTCAAAGAATAAGAAGAGATTAGATCAGTCCATCATACAATCTTCGCACGGTCTAGTAGTCCCGAAAGATTGGATCAATGCAAGACTTTGAGTGGATAATTTATAGAGGCCAAACATCCTGTATGGCTATGAGCAACATTCAAATCTTCACATTTGAAAGTTACAATGGTGAAGATCAGTGACCCACGCTTAGGTATAAAGTTCTGAACTTTAGTTGTTAGATCTAAGTTTCTACATCCATGTGATCGATGTTCAGATTTTCTTTTTCTCAGATTTTTATGCATGCTATATTTCATATTATAAATTCTTAGGTAGGTATTTTAGATCTGATTCTAAGAATATAAAATAGATTAAAATATTTAATCTTTTATTTCTGCATTAAAAAAGATTTAAAATTATGCTTAGAATGCCCGTCGGTTTTCTTACAGTGGTATTAGAGCATAGATTCTTTATAACATGATTTACATGCATGTTTGGATCTAATTTTGATTATTTAGATTAGATCTAAATGAATTCTTTAATAAAAATCTAAAAATAATAGATCGCACATACTGATTTCAAGATTATCCTGTTGTAAGATTTATTTCTTATAGTAGAAAGATTATCCTAATATGTGCTGATCTAATAACATAAATCATAAATATTATTAGATTAGATCTAATTAATTTATGATTTTTTTCTAAGATTTATTTCTAAAATTTATTTTTAAAATTAATTTCTAAAATTTACATGTAAACTGAAATTAGTTTTGAGGTACCGAACCCCAACCCATCAGCCTTGAACTTAATTCGGAATTAAGACTTATTTGTAGGATTTAGAATTATGAATTAAAGATCCTAAGACATTTTCATAACTCATGGGTTAAAGGGTTAATGGGTTAGCATATCAGGTCATTTAATTTGGTTAGACCTAAGGTTAAAATTAAAGAATGGACTTAATCAAGAATAGTTGATCAAATCTAACTAAATATTATCTTAGATTAGGTCAAGGATATTCTAGATCGATTGTAATAGTTGTAGTTGGTCAAGTCCATATTTTTAATAAAAACCAAATGGACTTGATTTTGGCTCAGTGATCGAGTCTGGATTATTAGGTTGATCAAGTTGAAACTAATTAACCAGTTGGTGTTTAAAGTAAGTTTGGCAGTATTGATCAATAATTTTTAATTGAGAGATACTCATATTGATTCGATCTATAACAAGTTAATTGCATATCCCTCTTATCGATATCACTTACCTAATCGATATGATAGATTAGATTTTGATTAGATCACTTAATAATTCATGCTAATCCATGTCAATTAGGTAAATCAGTATGATTAATTTAGGTGCCCCTAAGATCGGCTTAAATTTGGTCCTCTTTGATCTGACTTGGTGAAGTTAGTGGGAGGATTATGATTGGCTAGTCAATTTCTTCTCTCTTTTTTAAAATGAATTAATCAAATTTTTTAAATTATTAAGTCCTTAAAAATGAAATAATTATAAAGATAACTAGATCATAGCCTCCCATTAAGTTGGGTGATAATGGATCCATTAGTTTGATATTCATTAGAGGCTCGAAGATCTGGTGCTTATTGGCTATTGAAATTATCATTCATAATATGATAACTTAGTTGTGTCTCTTTAATGGTAGTTAGATTGGCTAACCAAAGTTGGATCTAATCATTCATTGGTTAGATATAGCAAATATAGTTATGTTAATGATTGGACCTACTTATCGGACCTTTTCAGTGGAGGCCAAAGCCTACTAATTAGGCTTCTAGGATAAAATTAATTACTAAAAATTATTTAGAAAAGCAAGTGATCAAGAACCTACCCATAAATGTACATGGGTTTGCCGACCAGAGTCGAGCTTGTGTGTAGTCTATGTGGATTCTAGTACCCACTAAGAAATTAAAATAATTCTTTAAATTGAAGGTAGAGACTATCAATTTATATAAAATAGTGGAAGAGTCTTTAGACTAAAGTCCAAGTCTTTAAGCTTATTAATTCACATACTAATTAGATTTTTTATTTTTTTTTATGCAGTTATGGCCACTACCCCATCGCTTCGATCACCATTGGACAGTGATAAATTAATAGGATCAAATTTCGATAGCTGGTATCGAAAGCTAAAGATTATCATGGAGAATGAGCAGATTTTGTACGTTCTGATAGATCCGGCACCTAAGGAGCCAACTCAGAATGCTCATGGGATGGCTTGAGATACTTACCAGAAATGACTCAACAACCATATCATGGTGCATTGTATTATGCTAGCGGCATTGAGTGACAAGTTCAGTTGGAGATTCGAAAATGCTTAGCTAGAGGACATACTTCAAACATTGAATGAGTCCTCTGGCACTCCCGACAACATTGAAAGGCATAAGATTAATTGTGCTATCTTCAACACCCATATAAGGGATGGGGCGTCAATCACTGATCATGTATTATACATGATTGAGTTAATTGCGCACCTGAGCAAGCTCGACTTTTTCTTGCATGAACGCTTGGAAAAGATGCTATTCTAAACTCCTTACCCAAGTCCTACCTTTCATTTCTTACTCATTATCAAATGACAAAGCTGTTAGATATATGTGCCCTAGAAGCCAGAATTGGCTGACACTTGTAATACACTTCTAAGGGTAAAATTATAATTTTGATTAAAATCAATAAAATGGATTATTTTCTATCACATATGTGTATTTAGTGTTTGTGATACATCCTTTGAGTTAATGGTAATGATAATTCATATTTTTAAGAGTTGAAAATTTAAGACATGAATAATCATTATTAACTCATAAAATGCTCCCGACCATAGGATCATCACGAGGATGGTGATTGATTTGAAAGGTTGGTGTACAATCGCTTCTCTTTAGTAGATGAGTTTTGAGTCTACGGTGTAGAGATACTGGACGAGAGTATAGGTACTCGTTAGAGAATGAGGGCACTGAGCGTGACCACCTCGAGTAGTCATTAAGAAGTCTACCTTCTCGTCAATGACTGACTCGATGCTACAGTGGTGTGTCTGATTCTTTGACCTGAGGTGCATCGATAGTTCACCTTGAGGGTGTTATAGTTTGACTACACTATTACTCGATCTCCTAGCCATATGGAACCCTGAGGTGTATGTTGGCTATAGCATGTTCATTGTAGGAACTGGATTGCATCAAGATGGAATCTATCTACCTCGGTGGTAGAGGAGCAGCCCTATGATGATCATGAGAATCAAGTCCAAAAGCCCATGGCCATGGCAGAGTGAAATAATAGAAAGAGTTTCTATTTAGGTTTTCACATCGGACTTGAATCGAATGATTACATCATATGACAGAGACTAGGGTTTGACGAGTTCACCTAAACCCTAATCTGATCGGGGCTCAAGATAGAAGAACTTAATCACATAGGTAGCTGCACCAAGAGGTTCGCATTCAGCTCTGATGGGTTGCCACCATATACTGCTAGGTGTCACTGATGGATTTTGGGAGCAATTAGAATGATTTAGATGATCGATCATTCTAGCTGTTCGAATCAGAAGAGTTCTGATCCATCGAAAGGAGTTTCGATGATATCGATGATAGAGATCATGACATATCCCATTACCATACAGAACTGAACCTAACTGGGTCACACAAATAAGGGTTTGAATCTGGTGATCATCAATTGAAATGATCCAGTTCAATTGATCTGAATGAGATTCAATTAGGTTCAAGAAAATTGTGCCAGCACTCGATTGAACCTAACGTTCTTCTTTTACTATCATAAATAGTTATCCTGACTGAGCCAAAAGAGTTTGTGCTCGATCAGAGGCCTTCACTTGTTTGACTGAAGTCTATCCAGGTTGGAAAAGGATTGTCTTATTTTGTAAGACAGTACCTGACATTTTTGATCACCTGCCATTTCTCGTTCTTTGACTTTGGTCAAAAGTTGACCTTTGACTGGTCAAATATTGACCATTGACACTTTGACTTCTATCCATGTGTCACGCACCTATTGGAGAGCTGGTGGGGGCTAGTCCCCCTATCAAAACCCGGCAAGGAGGAGGGCACACGCCAAGTGGCGTGTGCCCAAGCTGGATGCGCCCAGGAGTCCCTGTTGGATAGGGACTCCATCTTCTTTTTGGATTTCGATTAGACTTCTCCTAAGAATCAAGTTTGACTGATCTTAGACACCATCTAAGGAGAAATCCAAGGGACTCTATTTTCACCAATCAGATTTAGATCTGATTTCATAAAGGATTGTGATTGGTTGGGAAGAAGAGGAGTTGGATCATACATAGTCTATAAATAAGACCCTGCGCCCAACCTAAAAAGAATTGAGAATTCTCCATGTCCCAAGGCTGGTTCTCTCCTCCTCCATGCCAAGCCCATCTTCTCCCTTTCCTCTCCATGCCCAAAGTGGTTTGGGATCCAAGTTGGTGCAATCCATATGAGAGAAAGACGACAGAAAGCTAGAAGGCTGCGCTGCTGTAAAGGACAACTACTGATCTTCGAAAGATGTTTTAAAGATCCTCCAAATCAGATCCAGATCTAATTTTTAGAGACATGATAGAGAAGAAGAGGATCTCTAGATCTAGCTAGAGTGGATACCAGTAGAGGCCAGGCATTTGCGTTGCTAGATCCAGAACCTTCCGCTGCTTACAGGATCATCAACGGGTAATAGGATTATCCTACTTCAAGGTAAATTTAATTTAATTTAATTTATCTAGATTTTATTTTTATTATTAGAATAATAAGAATCAGATCTGAAATATTTCAAATCTGATTTGGATCAAAAAAAATTTTTTAAAATATATCTCTTGATCCAATCAGATTTGAATGAACCTGGTCCGAAAAATCAGGATTCTCCTTCAAAAGCCTGCAGTCAACTACCACGATTTGCTGGGGTTACTGTAGAACTTTGAGAAGAACCACCAGCTCCATAAGAAGTTGGTGAATATAGTGGGAGGATCCTCTTTTGATTATCAATCCTTTAAAAAATAGAAGAAAAATAAGAAGAAGAAAAGTAAAAAGGTGCAACAGCATGCTGGAATATTTGTGCAGGATCAAACCAAGAAACCCAAGTTCGACCAGAGCAAGGTGGAATGCTTCTATTGCAAGAAGCAGGAGCACTGGATGAGGAACGATCCTCAGTACATTATCTCTTTATATCCAAACAAACTGAAAAAGAAGCAAGCTGTTGCTGCGCAAGATAATTATATGATAACTCTTTACAACTCTTTATATGATACTACTACCTGGGTATTAGATACTGGAAGTCTTTATCATATTTGTAATTCATTACAAGATTTACAGGTCAGTAGGAGATTTGAAAAAGATAAAAGATTCTTGAATGATGAAGATGGAAGACTAGATCCAATTCTAGCTTTAGGAATCATTAAGCTTGTATTCAATTTTCATATAGTTGTTCTTAGTAAGTATCATTTTTGTTCAAGTTGTTTATGGAATATTATTTCTATAGGCCTTTTGGTCAAAAATAATTATGAAATATCAATAAAAAAAACTTATGCAATGCCATTTTGAATATTGTTATTGTATTTAATGGATAATTAAATAATAAAATTTACATTTTATCATAGCTTGTTAATATGGTCTATTCGTCTGGTAAACATTCTAGGATAGATATTGTATATGATGCCTACTTTTGTCATTATAGGTTAGGTCATATTAATAAGAACATGATGAATAGGTTGACTCAAGAGAAAATTCTCAAAGTAAATAATTTTAAATCATTGCCTACCTATGAGTCTTATCTTCTTGGAAAGATCATCAAGTCACCTTTTACTGAAAAAGGTGAGCGAGCCAGTGAACTTCTAGATTTAGTACATTTAATGTATGTCGACCTATAAGCGCTAGTGCCAGAGATGGATATCACTACTTTATTATATTTATAGATGACCTATCTAGATATGGATATGACTACTTAATGAAATATAAGTCTAAATTATTTGAAGTTTTCAAATAGTTCCGTAATGAAGTAGAGAAACAATCTTTAAAAAGTATTAAAATTCTTCGGTCTGAATGAGAGGGTATCTCTTCAATGAGTTTCTGATATATGTAGAGAAGAATGAGATTCTTTCCCAATAGACTGCTTCTGGGACACCATAGTATAATAGTGTGTTAGAAAGAAGAAATTGAACCCTATTGGACATGGTTCATTCCATGATTGGCTTTGCTAGTCTACCGATCTTCTTTTGGAGATATGTACTTGAATTGGCTTGTTATATTTTAAATAGAGTTTCGAGTAAGTCTACTGAAGATAAATCCTGATTTCCCGGTCCAGGTTCATTCAGATCTGATCAGATCAAGAGATATATTTCAAAAATTTTTCTCTTGATCCCAATCAGATCTTGATATATTTCAGATCTGATTCTTATTATTTTAATAAAATAAAATTAAAAGATAAATTAAATCAAATTTAATTTATCTGATCTGGGTAATTCTATTACCCTGTTGATGATCCTGTTTGCAGCGGAAGGTTCTGGATCTTAGCCACGCAAGTGCCTGGCCTCTACCGGTATCCACTCGGGTTGGATCTGAAGATCCTCTTCTTCTCTATCATGCCTCCAAAAATCAGATCTGGATCTGATCTGGAGGATCTTCAAAACTCTTTTGAAGATGAGCAGTCATCCTTTGCAGCAGCGCAGCCTTCTTATTTTGATCGCCTTTCTTTGATCTGAATCGCACCAACCAAGGTCCAAAACTCCTTTTGGACGTGGAGAGCAAGGGGAGAAGAGACTATGGCATGGAGAAGGAGGGGAGAGGCAGCCTTGGGGCGTGGAGAAACTATGATCTCATCATATCTCTCTATCTCATACAATCTGAGTTGGATACAGGGTCTTATTTATAGACTAGCTGTGATCCAACTCCTCTTCTTCCCAACCAATCACAACCCTTTATGAAATCAGATCTAAATCTGATTGGTGGGAATAGAGTCCCCTGGATTCCTCCTTAGAGGGCGCCTAAGACCAGTCAAAGTTGGTTCTTAGAAGAACTCTAATTGGAATCCAAAAAGGAGATGGAGTCCTTGTCCAACAAGGACTCCTAGGCGCCTCCAACTTGGGCACACGCCTAGGGTGGCGTGCGCCCTTCTCCTTGCCAGGTTCTGGCAGGGGGACAGGCCCCCACCAGCTCTCCAATAGGTGCATGACATGTGGTCAAAAGTCAAAGTATCAATGGTCAATGTTTGACCAGTCAAAGGTAGACTTTTGACCAAAGTCAAAGAACAAGAAATGGCAGGTGACCAAAAATGGCAGGTAATGTCTTACAAATAAGACAACCTTTTCTGACTTGGACAACCTCCTGTCAGACCATATGAAGGCCTCTGATTTGAGCACAAACTCCTTTGGCTCAGACAGGACAACTTATTTATGATAGCAAAAGAAGAACGTTAGGTTCAATCGAGTGCTAGCATGATTTCCTTGAACCTAATTGAATCTCATTCAGATCAATTGAACTAGATCAGTTCAATTGATGATCACCAGATTCAAACCCTTGTTTGTGTGACCCTAGTTAGGTTCAGTTCTGTATGGTAATGGGATATGTCATGATCTCTATCATCGACATCATCGAAACTCCTTTCGATGGATCAGAACTCTTCTGATTCTTTGAACAGCTAGAATGATCGATCATCTAAATCATTCTAATTGCTCCCAAAATCCACCAGTGACACCTAGCAGTATATGGTGGCAACCCATCAGAGCTGAATGCGAACCTCTTGGTGCAGCTACCTGTGTGATTCAGTTCTTCTATCTTGAGCCCCGATCAGATTAGGGTTAAGGTAAACTCGTCAAACCCTAGTCTCTGTCATATGATGTAATCATTCGATTCGAGTCCAATGTGAAAATCTAAATAGAAACTCTTTCTATTATTTCACTCTACCATGGCCATGGATTTTTGGACTTGATTCTCATGATCATCATAGGGCTACTCCTCTACCACCGAGGTAGATAGATTCCATCTTGATGCAATCCAGTTCCTACAATGAACATGTTATAGCCAACATACACCTCAGGGTTCCATATGGCTAGGAGATCGAGTAATGGTGTACTCAAACTATAACACCCTCAAGGTGAACTGCCGATGCATCTCAGATCAAAGAACCAGATACACTACTGCAGCATCGAGTCAGTCATTGACGAGAAGGTAGACTCCCTAATGACTACTCGAGGTGGTCACGCTCAGTGCCCTCATTCTCTAACGAGTACCTATACTCTCGCTCCGGTGTCTCCACACCATAGACTCAAGACTCATCTACTAAAGAGAAGCGATTGTACACCAACCTTCTGGATCAATCACTATCCTTATGATGATCCTATGGTCAGGAGCAATTTATGAGTTAATAATGATTATTCATGTCTTAAATTTTCAACTATTGAAAATATGAATTATCATTCCCATTAACTCAAAGGATGTATCACAGATACTAAATACACATATGTGATAGAAAATAATCCATTTATTGATTTTAGTCAAAATTACAATTTTGCCCCTAGAAGTGTATTACAAGTGTTAGCTAATTCTGGCTTCTAGGGCACATATATCTAACATCTACAGCTAAAATGCTATATGAGATATAGGTAGGGCATAAGCCAGTACTCTCACACCTTAGGATTTGGGGGTATCCAGCTTATATCAAATATTTAATAATGGACAAGCTCGAACCTAGGTCCGATAAGTATAATTTTATAGGATATTTGAAAGAAATCAAAGGATGGTATTTCTATCTTGTTAATGAACAAAAGATGTTTGTCAGCCTTAAGGCAGTCTTTTTAGAAAAGAAATCTTGCTAATGAACAAAAGATGTTTATCAGCTTTAAGGTAGATTTTTTAGAAAAGAAGTTTCTTGGTGAAGAAACTAATGCCTCTAAGATTGAAGTTAAGGAAATTCAATAGGTAAAAGAACCGACACAAGTAACTGAACCTGATCCGAATTTGATTAGATCAAACCTAAAGTCTAATGTACCTACACTCTTAAGGTAATTTGATAGAGTACTGCATCAATCGGATAGATATTATGGATTTCTGATCCGAGATGGTGATCCTATCAAACTCGATGAGAATGATGAGGATCCGATCATCTATATGGATGCAATACAGGAATCTGATTCTGATAAGTGGCTTAAGGCCATGAAATCTAAAATGGACTCTATGAAGGTCAACAATGTATGGACATTAGTTGATATTGTAATCCATGATATCGCTCTGATACCATATTGCAAAAATCCCTGATCTTTAGCGTGGATCTGGAGAGATCTTTGACGTTCTCTAAAACAGCATACCATAGATCCACCATCTAGATCTATACTAGGGAGCCTCCCTCCTAGAGCTTGAGGGAGGTGCCTCCTTTCTTTAGGGCTTCTTCAAGAACCTAGGGCGGCAATACTAAAGAGAAGAGAGAAGAGAGATTAAGGGAGAAAAGATCTATATTCATTTTTTTCCATGAAACCCTAATATAACCTATGTGCTCTAGAAGGGAGGCACCCCCTCTCTCTAAGGCTTCTTCAAGAACCTAGGGCGGCAACACTAGAGAGAAGAGAGAAGAGAGATTAAGAGAGAAAAGATCTATATTCACTTTTTTTCATGAAATCCTAATACGATCTATGTATTTATACATAGCCATTAGGCCCGACCAAAAACTCTCATGGCTAACTCAATATATGAAAGCACTTACTGAGCTCATGTATACCCATGTCTCCCATGCTCTCATCTCCTAGATCTAAATTTGACCCATACATAAGTTAGCCCGCTTAAGACCTCTCAAACCAGGTCTTAAAATCCCTAGGTTAAGTTCCTATTCTAGCCCCAAATAAACTCTCTCATAACTCTACCCATGCACTAAGCTGGCTCAGTCTCAGCATTGGGCCAGCTAACCGAGCCTGTGTTGACCTAAAGATTGATTTTGATGATGATAAAGAGTTTTGAATATAAGTTATAAAGTCTAACGTTATTTGTGAGGATGTATAGTTGTAAATTTTAAGAGCTCACAAACTTCAAGTATTTTCATTCATCTAAATGAAGATTCATTATTCAAGATTTTAGAGAAGATATTTCAAATTGGATATATCTCTCAAGAGATTTTAATGAAGGATAAATCAAGACAAAATGGCAAGTCTAGCCTACAAAGAAATTTGTAGAAGAAAGAATCACAAATGGTCTTTGGCACGCATGGCACGCAAACTGGACCGACCTACTTTCAAACTGAGCTGACCTAGTCTCAGTGAAAGCAAAAGACAGAAAGAACAGAAAGCAGAATTTTTCATGATCCAAGGAACTGAGTCGACCCAGTCAGAAAAGTAGCCATCCCAATCTCAAAAAATAGAAGTAGGTATTTCGGGATCTTTAAGACTGAGCCAACCTAGTTGAAAACTAAGTTGACCCTGTCTAGACTGAGCCGACCCAGTTAAAAACTGAGCTGGTCCAGTGCTTGTAACGGTTAATTTTCAGTTTTGCAGCTTTTTTACTCTATACGCCTTCTAATAGCTATTTGCGATCTTCCAATAGCTAGATCACTTCCAGAAGCCCTCCTAGCTTACTTGTAATGGTGGCAAAATTTAGAGATACTTAAAAGAATATTTGGGACAAGAGAAGCAACTTTTGAACCTACAAGAGAGAGCTTCCAAGTAAATTTTCAGTTTTTCAAATGTGTGAGCCAAATAGTAAAAATGAAGGAGTGTTTTTTGGAGTTTTCTTTATCCTTCGAACATCCTCAATTAGAGAGAAGTCAGGCCATTACATTGAAGATTAATTCCTACTTCTTTTAAGCACTCAAAGAGAAGAAATCAAGCCTACAAGCCAAGCTTCCAGATTTTCTTCTCTCAAGCTTCAAAGAGTTTGATTTATTTTGTTTATTGTATTTTTTCATCTTTGTTTCAAGTTTCTTGGGATGAAAAACTTGGATTGGTCCAAGCCTTGAGTTGGACGTTGTATGGTTTGATTGATGAGCCAAAGTGAAAATCAATCAGAATTAATTATTAGCCCGAAAAAATAATCGTTGTATGGTTGTGGTTGGTGAGTCAAGATCAAAACCAATTGGGTTGGATTGTGAGTCCAAGTAAAATAATTGGACTGTAATCAAGCTAATTATAGTTGAATTCTTAAGTATTTTACTTAAGGAGTGGACGTTAGTACTGAGTTTGGTGCCAAATCACTATAAAATTATTGTGTTTGTGATTGTGTGTTTCTGTCTTATTAATTTCAATCACATTTGATTTGGCACTTAATTAGTTTAATCTATGTTGGGGATAAACCCACTCCTGCCGAAGTTCGACTGGATGCTTGATCTCGGAAGGATCTCGCTCAACAGCGGCCTCCATGGTTAAACCTCGGACTCCTCCAACGATCGAACTCCTTCCAGACTTCTCCTTCAGTTGAACTCCTCCAATGGTCGAACTCCTTCCAGACTTCTTCTTCAGTCGGACTCCTCCAGCAGTCGAACTCCTCCTAAACTTTTTCTTCAATCGGATTCCTCCGACGGTCAAACTCCTTCCAGACTTCTCCTTCAGCCAGACTCCTCCAACAGTCGAACTTCTTCTTTAGTCAGACTCCTCCAACAGTCAAACTTCTCTTGAACTTCTTCTTCAGCTAGACTCCTCCAATGGTCGAACTTCTTCCAGACTTCTTCTTCAGTCAGACTCCTCCAACAGTTAAACTCCTAAACTTCTCCTTCAGTCGGACTCCTCCAATGGTCGAACTTCTTTCAGACTTCTCCTTCAGTTGAACTCCTCTAACAGTCAAACTCCTTTCGGATTTTTTCTTTAGATAGACTCCTCTAGATAGCTAAACTTCCTCCAAACTCCATCCAATAGTCCCAGAGGACCTCGGCACTCATTCTCGATATAGCTAAAAGAACCGTCAATCTCTCCCATCCGAGCTTCAATCGTTGGATCCTGACGGACTCGCATATCACGACAACAGACACAATCCTCCATAACAAACTTCATGTGGCCCTGAATGGCCCACTACCAGATGGTTACGATTGTCCTTATCAATTTGTTACAGGCTCTATCTATATAAGAGACCTTTCAGATATGCTTTTAGGAAAAATCTCTCCTTCTCTTCTTAAAAACTTTGCTAGAATCTCTTTATGTATTCCATTTCTGTTGGCCGAAAGAGCTAACTTAATCATCGAAGGGTCTTGCCGAAGCCACCACCCCAGACTCCAGATGAGACTTATTTTATAGGTCTCGACGGCGTTCTCGTCCTCTCCAAATCTAGCTTCGACTCCGACAATGGTCATATTTTGCACCAATAGGATTGGTGCTAGAGGAAGGGCCCTCAAGTTATTGAGGTTTTCTTGTTCTTGAAGGAATACGTGATGGAGATCCCTCTTCATCCCAGCCAAAGTCCTACTTTTTCTCTCGACCTCTTGAGGATGCCTTCTAAAAAGGCTTCAACTCGGCAATCAACCGCCTCCACGGCTAGATCTCATCCAGATCTTCCCGCTCGTATTTCATCTCCTGCATCTTAAGCCCCATCACCTGCAATGGTGGACACGGTGCAGTTTGACCTGCTGGTCCAGTAGGTCCACGGCCTCACTGAAATAGTGCAGGCTATACGGTAGCAGCAGCCATCTCCGATGCCATCTCGATCGGAGTAGGTTCCTCGGGCGCCAGAGAACCCAGTCTAGGGGCGACCGACTTGGATCAGTCGGCCGACGATCCTTGAAAAAGGAAAGCAGGAGGTGGAGAGCCCTTGCTCGGACCATGATTCGACCTCGTGGGAGCCTTGCCCCCATTCCATCAAAAAATCCTAAAGATCAACAATTGTGAAGATCTCCTGGATCAAAGGCTCCAGGAAATGAGCCGACAAATCGAAGAACTCCATCATGCTCTCTCCTCTCATGATAACGATATTTGCATTGACCCTTCTTTTTTTTCAAAAGATTATGTAGAAATCGATCCTACCGAACTTCAAGCCTTCTTAGTTTGAGAGTTACGATGGGATCACCGATTTGGTCGACCATCTAGAGGCCTTCTGGATAATGATGCCACTCTACAATGCGCCAGATGCCATTTTGTGTAGGACTTTCCCATCCACCCTCAAGGGAGTCTCGAGAAACTAATACATGACTCTTAAGTCAGGTACCATCTTTTTCTTCGATCAAATGAGCCATCAGTTTGTGGCTCATTTCATTAGCAGCCGACATTTTCGCCGAGGTTTGGATTTTCTGATGAATATCAAGCAAAAGAAGAAAAAATCTATCCAGACTTATGTCATCCAATTTAATGCTACTGTATTGGAGGTTCGAAATTTGGATCAGTCTATTACAATGGCCGCACTCAAAGATGGTCTTCAAAAGAATGATTTGCTGTTCTCCCTAAAAGAGTACCCCAGGAACTTTACCGATATACTAGCTTGGGCTGAAGGTTATGCCCGAGCTGAAGAGACCTTTAAGGTCAGAGATAATGAAGCCACCCAAGAGTGGCAGATGGCCGAACCGAATATGCCTACGACTGAAGAGAAATCGAGTAGAGCTCGACCATGCTTCCGAACTCCTCCGGAGCATAAGTGGGCCCGAACTCCTACCTGGGCCTAGAGGCGAAGAAGCCTGGATAGAAGGGCGCGATGGAGCTCTCCCTTCAGAAGATTTCACAATCATGCCCCTCTCAATGCTCCAAAAATTCAAGTATTGATGGAGATCAGGAAGCAACTACCAAGACTAGAAAGGATGCGCACTCATCCCGACAAGCATAATCCTAGCAAGTTCTGCCTCTACCATCATGATTACGGTCATGATATAGAAGAGTGCATTCTGCTCCAAAGATGAAATCGAGGAGCTCATCAAGTGCGGTAGGCTTGGCCGATTCCTGCGACGTTGGTCGGAAGGATGAGAGGATTGGTCGAGAGCACCCCCACCCTTAGAACCACCGAGGGGCGAGGAGCAGCGAGAAGATCAACCCTCGATCGGCATCATTAATGCCATCTCTGGGGTACTTTGACGTGGGGAGGCTAGTAGATCGACAGAGCCTGAGAAGAGGTAGAGGACTGAGGAGCCCATCACTTTCACCAATAAGGATGCCCGAGGAGTCCAGTTTCCACACAATGATATGGTTGTAATCTCTTTAAATATTGCTAATTATGATGTATGCCACATTTTGGTAGATAATGAAAGTTCCACTGACGTTCTGTATTATGATGCTTTCTTTAAAATGTCCATACCCGATAATCGCCTGGGACCCATGAGCTTCCTATTGGTCGGCTTCACTGGTGACACTGTGCTAGTGGAGGGAATGATAACTCTAGCCATGACTGCAGGACAATATCCAAAGTAGGCCAAAGCGTGGGTCAACTTTTTGATGGTGAAAGCCTCCTCTATTTATAATGCAATCCTTGACCGACCTGATCTGAATGCACTACAAGCCGTGGTGTCGACTTGTTACTTGAAGATAAAATATCCAACAAATAACGAAATAGGTGATATTAGAGGCGATCAAGCATTAGCCCAAGATTGCTACTCCATCGTCTTACAAAACAGCACTCGACTTAACCCTTGCCCAATTGACGGGCTTGATGTCCGTGATGACCTTATCGAAGAACGGGGCGAGCCCATAGAAGATCTTGTGGCCGTCCCCTTGAATGATGAGAATGCAGAGCATACGGTGCAAATTGGCTCCAATCTGGAAGATGAAGTTCAGAAGCAGCTTATCGCCTTTTTATAGAGGAATGCCAACGTCTTCGCCTAGATTTCAGCAGATATGCCGGGGATTGACGTCGAGATTATGGAACATCGACTGGCCATTGATTCCAAGCATCGATCAGTAAAAGAAAGAGTTTGGGGCCATGCCCCAAAAAGGCAGAAGGCAATAGCCGAAGAAGTCAACAAGCTTCTCAATGTCGAATTTATTCGAGAAGTCAGTTATGCAACTTGGATCTCTAACGTGGTCCTGGTCAAGAAGGCTAATGGCAAGTGGAGGATGTGTATCGACTTTAAGAAGCTGAATAGGACCTGCCCAAAAGATAGCTACTCTTTGTCCAGAATCGACCAACTGATGGATGTGACTTTAGGCTACAAGCTCCTCACCTTCATGGACTCCTTCTCTAGCTACAACCAAATTCGGATGACACTGGAGGATGAGAAGAAGACTGCTTTTATTACTAACCATGGTCTTTACTGTTATAGGGTCATGCCCTTCGGGCTTAAGAATGCGGATGCGACTTATCAGTGCTTGGTCAATAAAATCTTCAAGGAGTAGATTGATCATAATATGGAGGTTTACGTTGATGACATGCTGGTCAAACGCCAAATGTCTATCAATCATGTTGCCAACCTCGAAGAGATTTTTGATGTGCTCAAAAAATATAAGCTGAAGCTGAACCCAACCAAGTGTGCCTTTGGGTAGCCTCAGAAAAATTTTTGGGATTTATGGTCTCGAGATGAGAGATTGAGGCCAATTCGAAAAAGAACTGAGCTATCCAGGAGATGATCGCTCCAAAGTCCATCAAAGAAGTTCAGTGCCTAATCGAGAAGGTGGCATCTTTGAATCATTTTATCTCGAGGTCGGCCGAATGCTACATGTCCTTCTTACAAATTCTTAGAAAATCGAAAGATTTTTACTGGACTCAGGAATGTCAAAAGGCGTTCGATGAGCTTAAGAACTATCTCAGCTCACCCTCCTACTAGCCAA
>QRFJ01007774.1:0-39184 GCA_006176705.1 Cocos nucifera
GACCCTGCGCCCAACTCAAAGAACAATCAGAATTCTCCACACCCCAAGGCTGCCTCTCCTCCTCCTCCTCCATGCCAAGTCCATCTTCTCCCTCTCCTCTCCACGTCCAAAAGGATGTTTGGGATCCAAGGTTGGTGCAATCCAGATGAGAGAAAGGCGATCAAAAAGCTAAGAAGGCTGCACTGCTGCAAAGGACGACTGCTGATCTTCAAAAGGTAGTTTTGAAGATCCTCCAGATCAGATCCAGATCTAATTTTTGGAGATGTGATAGAGAAGAAGAGGATCTCTAGATCCAGCCTGAGTGGATACCGATAGAGGCCAGGCACTTGCGTGGCTAGATCCAGAACCTTCCGCTGCTTATAGGATCATCAATGGGTAATAGGATTACCCACAATCAAGGTAAATTAAATTTGATTTAATTTATCTTAAATTTTATTTTTATTATTAAAATAATAAGAATTAGATCTAAAACATCTCAAGATCTAATTTGGATCAAAGAAAAAAAATTTTGAAATATATCTCTTGATCTGATCAGATCTGAACGAACCTGGATCCGAGGAAATCAGGATTTTCCTTCAACTGGTATCAGAGCCAAGGTTCTAAAAGTATTTAGATCTGATTTTAAATTTATTTTAATTAAAAAATAATGAATTTTAGATGTCACATGAGATGTGATCAGATCTGAAAATCAAAAAAAAATTAAAATTAAATGATTTGGATCTAAGATTAGAAAATATGCATGACTAGTTCTAAAATAGAATAGTTCTATAGAATAGTCTTGCATGTTTTCAATTTAATCTGATTAAATCATATTTTAGATCTATTTATTTACTATTTTTTGATATTATAATGGTATTATAATAACATCTAAAAAATAGTAAATAAAAATTATTTAATTTTAAATATCATATGAGATATGATAGATGCATGTCTAGACTAGTTGTAGAATAGTTCTACATAATTATCTAGATTAGAATTTATTTTGATTAGATCAATTTAAATCTAATTTTTTAGATTATTATGAGATAATTTAGATCTGAAAAATATGCATGATTTGATACATGAGATGTATGCAAAATATGCCATGATTAGATCTAATTTGTATATGAGATATATGATATAGATCTAAAACTATTTTGTAGTATTGACATGTTCCTGATTAAGGCGTTCCTCTTGGCCGTCCGATCATAAGAATGAAGAAGGGTTTAAAGGCCCTCTCTTCCCATTCGATGGGGTGTTCTTATGATGTGTAGGGGTGCTGCACGTTTCGTCCTTAATCAGAAATCCAAAACTTACTTTCTGCAAAACCCTAGATCCTGAAACCCTAGGATTTATTGTGCATATTTTATTTATGAACCCTACTTAATTAAGAATTAAGATTTATGAAATATTAATTAGGTCTAAAATTGAGAATTTTAGATCTAAGACATATTCATAATACTGGGTTCGGGCTTGGGTAGCTCAATTAGGTCTAAGCGGTTGATCAAACCGAATCAAGAGTTGGTTAGATGGGATCAACAATGCTTAAATTGACCAGCCTAATAGGATTAAGTCTGGGTCAAGATCGAGTCACGATCAAGCAAGACCTAATTAGGCTCAGAGGTTAGAGTCTGGATTGTAGGCTAACCCAATTGGTTCTGGCTCAACAATTTGGTGTCTAAGGTAAGTTTGGCACATACGACCGACTGGTTTTTAATTGGAAGCTACTCGACCTGAATGCATTCTTGTATGAGTTAATGGCATATTCCTTCCACCGGTCTCACTTACCTGGCCATATCTGTTGACACAGTTCTGATCTGAGGTGGTCAATAATCCGAGCTAACCCATGCCACTAGGTTAGTCATAATTGTTATGACTATGACAAGTCTAGTTTAATGAGACCTGAATCAATTCTCCCTAAGAAAAGATTAAGTCTGAGGTCTTCCACCATTGTAGATGTGCGGGCCCTTCCCGGGGTTGATTGTTCTCGGCTGGATACAGTGGCTCAGTTGCACCGGAAGAAGACACAACCATGTCTATTAGGCATTGGATGCTATGGGCTGGAGGATGAGTTGGGCTCAATATTTTGGATACGGTGAGAGACTCAATTAGGAAATCCCAGTCTATGCAAATGGTGGGTCTGACTTAACTAAGGAGTGGATCAATATTCTGGATACGGTGAGATTCATGAATTAGAGACCAAGTTTGGGTGCACCATGATTAGAGAATCATTGAACAAGAGTTGTTCACTCATTGGCTAACCCATCACCAATAACTGTTAGGTGAGGTGATGAGTCAGTTGGTGAGACCGCACCACCCACTAGAAATCATTAATCATGGAGAGATTTTTGCATCTCTACAGAGGGAGTGTAGGGATCCGAGAAAATAGTGGGAGCTAATTTGTTTAAAAATAAAATTTCCTAAACAAATTGGTCAAGTCATAAATTACAGTATCTAACTAGAATCTTTGACTCTCTACAGAAAAATGTCTGCGTCCAACCCATTGGCACGTATCCTGGACACACATAGACTGACCGGACCCAATTATAAAGATTGGCTCAGGAACTACAAAATTATTTTGGGTTCTGAGAAGTTAACCCATGTATTGGACCAGGACCCTCCCACCTTACCAGCCCGTCCATCCACTTGAACAGAGAGCGTCTCTGAAAAAATGGATAGACGAAGATAATAAGGCCAGATATTACATGTTGGGCTCGATGTCTGATGAGCTCCAGCGCCAACATGAAGATATCGGGACTGCTCGCCAAATGTTGGCTCACCTGCAGGAGATGTTTGGTGAACAGAGTCGCGCAGCCAAATATCAAGTCACGAAATGACTTTTTAAGGCTAAGATGCGTGATGGGCAGTCAGTCCAAGATCACTGTCTGATGAATGATCAAGGACATGGAAGAGCTTGAGAAGCTCGGTGTGAAGTTAGGACTTGGATCTGCAGAATGATATTATTCTGCAATCCTTGACTGATGCATATGGGCAATTCATCATGAATTACCACATGCATAAACTTCAAAATTCCTTGGCCGAATTAATGAATATGCTGGTTACCGCTGAGCTTTCTATGAAAGGTTCTAAAGGCTCAGTTCTTGCTATGGAATGGACTTCTTCCAAAAGAAAGTCTTATGGAAAGAAAAAGAAGTCTGTGAAAAAGCAAAAGGTGGAAGGATCAAAGAAGAAGAAGGCAGAACCGAAGAAGAAGGTCCGATGTCAAAGGAAAGTGTTTCCATTGCAACAGCGACGGCCATTGGAAGCGGAACTGCCCTACTTACCTGGCCACCCTGAAGAACAAGAAGGAAGGTCCTTCTGGAGGTATGCTCGTTATTGAGTCTAACCTTACGGTTTCTTCTGCATCCAGTTGGGTGCTTGACTCTGGTTCTAGTGCTCATCTGTGCACTTCCATGCAGGGTCTTGAGGATAGCAGGAGGCTGAGGGATGGAGACATGATCCTACGCATCGGTAATGGAGCAAGAGTTGCTGCAGTAGCCGTGGGAACATACCCTCTTCGATTACCATCTGGTTTAGACTTAGTTTTGAAAAGACTGTTATTATGTGCCTGCAGCTAGCAGGAATTTGATTTCTGTTTCATGCTTAGCACAAGAAGGCTTATGTGATTACCTTCTTTAAGGACCATTGTAACATTCTTTATGAAAGAAATAAAATTGCAAATGGTTTCCTTATTAATGGTCTTTATCAGCTACATATTGATGTACCTATTCTAACTATCGAGCAAAACGTGAATGCCAAATGACCTAGGGATAGTCCAAACGACAGATATCTATGGCACCTGAGATTAGGTCATATAGCAGAAGATAGGATCAACAAATTGGAGAAAAATGGGCTATTGAGTCCATTGACTTTTGAGTCATATCCAACTTGTGAATCTTGTCTTCAAGGCAAAATGACTAAACTCCCTTTTGTTGGACATGGGGAGAGGGCCACAGATCTCCTTGCCCTAGTACATACTGATGTGTGCGGCCCATTTGATGTGCCGGCTAGAGGCAATTTTGTCTACTTCATTACCTTTACCGATGATCTGTCTAGGTATGGGTATGTGTATCTTATGAGACACAAGTCTGAAGCTTTTGAAAAGTTCAAAGAATTCAGACATGAAGTAGAAAAACAAACTGAAAAACCCATTAAGGTTCTTCGATCAGATCGAGGAGGTGAATACCTTAGCCGGGAAAATTCCTAGACTATCTTAAGAAAAAATGGCATAGTCTCTCAATGGACTCCACCAGGAACACCTCAACTCAACGGGGTTTCAGAACGGAGAAATCGGACTCTATTGGATATGGTTCGATCCATGATGAGCTTCACAGACCTCCCTGATTTTCTTTGGGGACACTTCATTGTTAACTTCAATTTATCTACTGAATAGGGTTCCCTCTAAAACCGTTCCTACCACACCGTATGAGATATGGCACGGTAAGAAACCAAGTCTGAGTCATCTCAGAATTTGGGGTTGTCCGGCTCATGTCAAAAGACAACAAGCGGACAAGTTAGAGTTTAGGTCCTTTAGAGCTCGATTCATAGGATATCCTAAAGAGTCATTAGGATACTATTTCTACATTCCAGAAGACCACAATGTGATTGTGAGTCGACATGCCATCTTTCTTGAAAAATAGTTTATTCAAGATAGCGGCATTGGAAAGCAGATTAAGCTTGATGAGAAAGTCTCACAAGTACAACGAGCTAAGGACCAATTGGAACCAAATCAGGTTGAGCCAATAAGAACACTACCTCCTCCACCTCGTAGATCGGAAAGAGTTTTTCCGTCCCCCTGAAAGATACTTAGGTATTATTTCAGAGGAAGTAGAGGAAATGTTCCTCGTAGGTAATGGTGCTCATGGTGATGATCCCAAAACCTACAACGAGGCGATATCAGATATCGACTCCGAGAAATGGCTAGAGGCAATGCAAGTCAGAAATTGACTCGATGCACTCAAACCAAGTCTGGACCTTGGTAGATCCACCAGAAGGTATAGTACCTATTGGGTGTAAATGGATCTTCAAGAGAAAGATTGGTGCAGATGGGAATGTGGAGACATTCAAGGCTAGACTAGTGGCAAAAGGTTATAGTCAACGCGAAGGCATTGACTATCAGGATACCTTTTCCCAGTGGCTATGCTAAAATCCATCCGCACATTGCTTGCCGTTGCAGCCTATTTCGATTATGAAATATGGCAAATGGACGTGAAAATGGCATTCCTAAATGGATATCTTGAGGAAGATATCTATATGGAACAGCCGCTAGGTTTCACATCCAGTGATACTGATCACAAGGTTTGCAAGCTGCAAAGGTCCATATATGGACTTAAGCAAGCATCTCGGAGCTGGAACACTCGTTTTCAATGATGTGATCAAAAAGTTTGGTTTCATCAAAAATGAAGAGGAACCATGTGTTTTCAAAAAGGGTCAGTGGGAGCGCTGTTGTCTTCCTCGTATTGTACGTGGATGACATCCTCCTTATTGGGAATGATATTCCCATGTTGACATCAGTCAAAATGTGGTTGTCCAAGGAATTCTCCATGAAAGACCTAGGTGAAGCATCCTTTATTCTAGGAATTAAGGTCTATAGGGATAGACCGAATAGGATGCTAGGACTTTCACAGAAGATGTACATAGAGGAAGTACTAAAGAGGTTTAGTATGGAAAACTCTAAGAGGGGATTAATACCCTTCAGACATGGTATTCATCTTTCCAAGAAGATGTGCCCCAGCACACCTGAGGAAATAGAACGCATGAGCAAGATCCCTTATGCTTCTGCAATAGGGAGCCTCATGTATGCCATGCTATGTACACGACCTGATATAGCCCATGCTGTGAGTGTCACAAGCAGATATCAGTCAAATCCAGGTGAAGAACACTGGACTTCTGTGAAATGTATCCTTAAGTACTTGAGAAGAACTAAGGATATGATGTTGGTCTTTGGTAACGGAGAACTCCAAGTTCCAGGGATACACAGACTCGGATTTCATGTCCGATATAGATGATCGAAAGTCGACATCTGGGAGTCTGTTTGTGTGCAATGGTGGTGCTGTCAGCTGGAAGAGTTCCAAGCAAACTGTGATAGCAGATTCCACCATGGAAGCAGAATATATCGCTGCATCAGAGGCTGCGAAAGGAAGCATTCTGGTACAAGAAGTTTGCTGCAGAAATTGGAGTAATGCCATCAGATGCCATTCCTCTATACTGCGACAACAATGGCGCCATAGCCCTTGCTAAGGAGCCGAGGTCTCACCAGAAATCCAAGCACATTGAGCGGCGATACCACCTCATCCGCGATTACCTCGAGAAAGGGTTACGTCGAGGTCAAGAGAGTCAACTCCGCAGATAATGTGGCAGACCCACTTACAAAGCCGTTGGGCCAGCAGAAGATCGAAGCCCACCTTGAGAAGATGGGACTTAGACTTGTAGCCAATTGGCTTTAGGACAAGTGGGAGATTGTTAGATATATGTGCCCTAGAAGCCAGAATTGGCTGACACTTGTAATACACTTCTAGGGGCAAAATTATAATTTTGACTATAATCAATAAAATGGGTTATTTTCTATCACATATGTGTATTTAGTGTCTGTGATACATCCTTTGAGTTAATGGTAATGATAATTCATATTTTCAAGAGTTGAAAATTTAAGACATGAATAATCATTATTAACTCATAAAATGCTCCCGACCATAGGATCATCACGAGGATGGTGATTGATCCGGAAGGTTGGTGTACAATCGCTTCTCTTTAGTAGATGAGTCTTGAGTCTACGGTGTGGAGACACCGGAGCGAGAGTACAGGTACTCGTTAGAGAACGAGGGCACTGAGCGTGACCACCTCGAGTAGTCATTAGGAAGTCTACCTTCTCGTCAATGACTGACTCGATGCTGCAGTAGTGTGTCTGGTTCTTTGACCTGAGATGCATCGGCAGTTCACCTTGAGGGTGTTATAGTTTGACTACACCATTACTCGGTCTCCTAGCCATATGGAACCCTGAGGTGTATGTTGGCTATAGCATGTTCATTGTAGGAACTGGATTGCATCAAGATGGAATCTATCTACCTCGGTGGTAGAGGAGCAGCCCTATGATGATCATGAGAATCAAGTCCAGAAGCCCATGGCCATGGCAGAGTGAAATAATAGAAAGAGTTTCTATTTAGATTTTCACATTGGACTCGAATCGAATGATTACATCATATGACAGAGACTAGGGTTTGACGAGTTCACCTTAACCCTAATCTGATCGGGGCTCAAGATAGAAGAACTTAATCACACAGGTAGCTGCACCAAGAGGTTCGCATTCAGCTCTGATGGGTTGCCACCATATACTGCTAGGTGTCACTGGTGGATTTTGGGAGCAATTAGAATGATTTAGATGATCGATCATTCTAGCTGTTCGAATCAGAAGAGTTCTGATCCATCGAAAGGAGTTTCGATGATGTCGATGATAGAGATCATGACATATCCCATTACCATACAGAACTGAACCTAACTGGGTCACACAAACAAGGGTTTGAATCTGGTGATCATCAATTGAACTGATCTAGTTCAATTGATCTGAATGAGATTCAATTAGGTTCAAGAAAATCGTGCTAGCACTCGATTGAACCTAACGTTCTTCTTTTACTATCATAAATAAGTTGTCCTGACTGAGCCAAAGGAGTTTGTGCTCAATCAGAGGCCTTCATATGGTCTGACTGGAGGTTGTCCAAGTCAGAAAAAGGTTGTCTTATTTTGTAAGACATTACCTGCCATTTTTGGTCACCTGCCATTTCTTGTTCTTTGACTTTGGTCAAAAGTCTACCTTTGACTGGTCAAACGTTGACCATTGACACTTTGACTTTTGACCACATGTGTCATGCACCTATTGGAGAGCTGGTGGGGGCCTGTCCCCCTGCCAGAACCTGGCAAGGAGGAAGGGCGCACGCCACCCTTGGCGTGTGCCCAAGTTGGAGGCGCCTAGGAGTCCTTGTTGGACAAGGACTCCATCCTCCCTTTTGGATTCCAATTAGAGTTCTACTAAGAATCCAGTTTGACTGGTCTTAGGCGCCCTCTAAGGAGGAATCCAGGGGACTCTATTCCAACCAATCAGATTTAGATCTGATTTCACAAAGGGTTGTGATTGGTTGGGAAGAAGAGGAGTTGGATCACAAGCTTAGTCTATAAATAAGACCCTGCGCCCAACCCAAAGAACAATCACAATTCTCCACATGCCCCAAGGCTGCCTCTCCTCCTCCTCCTCCATGCCAAGTCCATCTTCTCCCTCTTTTCTCCACGTCCAAAAGGTGTTTTGGATCCAAGTTTGGTGCGATCCAGATCAGAGAAAGGCGATCAAAAGCTAAGAAGGCTGCGCTGCTGCAAAGGACGACTGCTGATCTTCAAAAGAGTAGTTTTGAAGATCCTCCAGATTAGATCTAGATCTAATTTTTAGAGATGTGATAGAGAAGAAGAGGATCTCTAGATCCAGCCCGAGTGGATATCGGTAGAGGCTAGGCACTTGCGTGGCTAGATCCAGAACCTTCTAATGCAATACAGGATCATCAACAGGGTAATAGGATTACCCAATCAGGTAAATTAAATTTGATTTAATTTATCTAAATTTTTTTTTTATTATTAGAATAATAAGAATCAAATCTAAAATATCTTAGATCTGATTTAGATTAAAAAAAAAATTGAAATATATCTCTTGATCCGATCAGATCTGAGCAAACCTGGTCCAAAAAATCAGGATTTCCCTTCAATATCAGGTCGTGTACATAACATGGCATACGTGAGGCTCCCTATTTCTGAAGCATAAGGGATCTTGCTCATGCATTCTATCTCCTCAGGTGTGTTAGGGCATATTTTCTTGGAGAGATGGATGACATGTCTGAAGGGTACCAATCCCCTCTTGGAGTTTTCCATGCTAAACCTCTTTAGCACTTTCTCTATGTACATCTTCTGTGAAAGACCAAGCATCCTATTCGATCTATCTCTACAGACCATAATTCCTAGAATGAAAAATGCTTCTCCTAGATCTTCCTAAGAGAATTCTTTGGATTACTATATTTTAACTATAGTCAACATGAGAATATCATTTTCGATAAGGAGGATATCATCCACATACAGTACGAGGAAGACAATAGCGCTTCCATTGATATTTTTAAAAATACATGGTTCCTCCTCATTCTTGATGAAATCAAATAATTTGATCACGTCATTAAAATGAGTATTCTAGCTTCGAGATGCTTGCTTAAGTCCATATATGGACCTTTGCAGCTTGCATACTTTGTGATCAACATCACTGGATGTGAAATCTAGCGACTATTCCATATACATATCTTTCTCAAGGTATCCATTTAAGAACACCATTCTTACATCCATTTGCCATATTTCATAATCAAAATAGACTGCATCAGCAAGCAATGTGTGGATGGATTTTAGCATGGCTACTGGCGAAAAGATATCCTGATAGTCAATTTCTTCATGCTGACTATATCCTTTTGCCACTAATCTAGCTTTGAATGTCTCCACATTTACATCTGCACCAATCTTTCTCTTGTAGATCCATTTACACCTAATAGATACTATACCTTCAGGTGGATCTACCAAGGTCCTGACTTGATTTGAGTGTACCGAATCAATTTCTGACTTCATTGCCTCTAACCATTTCTCAGAGTCGATATCCGATATTGCCTCATCATAGGTTTTGGGATCATCATCATGAACTCCATTACCTACGAGAAATATTTTCTCTACTTTCTCTGAAATAGTACCTAAGTACCTCTTAGGAAGATGGGATACCTTTTTCGATCTATGAGGTAGAGGAGGTAGTGATTGTATTGGCTCAACCTGATTTGGTTCCATAGGGTTCTTAGCTCATTGCTCTTGGGAGGCTTTCTTCTCGAGCTTGATTTGCTTTTCAATGCCACCATCTTGAATAAACTATTTTTTAAGAAAGATGGCATGCCGACTCACAATCATATTGTGATCTTCTAGAATGTAGAAATAATATCCTAATGACTCTTTAGAATATTCTATGAATCGAGCTCTAAAGGATCTATAGTCTAACTTATCTGCTTGTTGTCTTTTGATATGAGCCAAATAACCCTAAATTTTGAGATGACTCAGACTTGGTTTCTTACCATGCTATATCTTATACAGTATGGTAGGAATAATTTTAGAGGGAACCCTATTCGTAAATATATAGGAGTTAACAGACTATGTCCCTAATGAAAATTAGGGAGGTCTATGAAGCTCATCATAAATCGGACCATATCTAATAGGGTCTGGTTCCTTCGTTCTGAAATTCTATTGAGTTGAGTTGTTCTAGATGGAGTCCATTGAGAGACTAGGCCATATTGCTTGAGATAGTCCAGAAATTTTTGACTAATGTATTCACCTCCTCGATCAGATTGAAGAACCTTAATGAATTTTTCAGTTTTCTTTTCCACTTCATGTCTGAATTTCTTAAACTTTTTAAAAGCTTCAGATTTGTATCTCATAAGATACACGTACCCATACCGAGATAAATCATCGATAAAGATTATAAAGTAGACAAAGTTGCCTCCAATCGGCACATCTAATGGGCCGCACACATCAGTATGTACTAGGGCAAGTAGATCCGTGGCCCTTTCCCCATGTCCTATAAAAGGAAGCTTAATCATTTTGCCATGAAGACATCATTCACAAATTTGATATGACTCGAAAGTCAATGGACTCAATAGCCTAATTTTCTATAATTTGTTAACCCTATCTTCCATTATATGACCTAATCTTAGGTGCCATAGATACCTATCATTTTGATTATCCCTGAATCATTTTGATCTTATGGCATTCATATTTTGCTCAATATTAAAGATAGATAAGTCAATATGTAATTGGTAGAGATCGTTAATAAGAAAATAAAGAATATTATAATGGTCCTTAAGAAAATTAATTACATAGCCTTCTTGTGCTAAACATGAAATAAAAATCAAATTCCTACTTGTAGTAGGCACATAATAACAATCGTTAAGTACTAAATCTAAGTTAGATGGTAGTCGAAGAGGAGAGGTTTCCACAGCCACAACAGCAACCCTTGCTTCATTTTTGATGAGTAGGATCATCTCACCATCCCTCAGCCTTCTGCTATCCTCAAGATCCTGCATGGAAATGTACAAATGAGCACTAGAACCAGAGTCAAGCATCCAACTGGATGTAGAAGAAATCGTAAGGTTAGATTCAATAACGAGCATACCTCCAAAAGGACCTATTTTCTTTTTAATCTTCAGGATGGTCAGGTATGTAGGGCAGTTCCACTTCCAGTGGCTGTCAGTATTACAGTGGAGACACTTTTCCTTGTCAGTGGCCTTCTTCTTCAGCTCTGCCTTCTTTTTCTTTCCACCTTCCACTTTCTATCTTTTCACAGACTTCTTCTTCTTTCCAAAAGACTTTCTCTTGGAAGAAGTCTATTCCATAGCAAGTACTGAGTCTTTAGAACCTTTCATAAAAAGCTCAGTATTAACCAGCATATTCATAAGCTCAGTCAGAGTATTCTGAAGTTTATGCATATGGTAGTTCATGATAAACTGCCTATACACATCTATCAAGGATTGCAGAATTATATCCTTCGGTAGATCCTGGTCTAACTTCACTCTGAGCTTCTCAAGCTCTTCCAAGTTCTTGATCATCATTAAATAATGATCTTGGACTGACTGCTCAATATGCATTTTAGCCTTAAATAGTCATTTAGTGACCTAATATTTGGCTACATGACTTTGTTCACTAAACAACTCTTGCAGGTGAGTCAATATTTGGCAGGCAGTCTTGATATCTTCATGTTGGCGCTAAAACTCATCAAACATCGAGCATAATATGTTGTTGAAAATTATGTCCCAAAGTCAATCATCAGCCTGTGGATGGTTGAGATATTGTAATTAATTTTTTAATTAATAAAAAATATTTTGGCATCTTTTTTCATCATAAGTTTACATCTTCTAATGAACTCCATTGTTGTAATGAAGTGCTTAGGACTATTTAGTTTCGATAAAGAGATGATTTATCAATTAGTCCTTAAATTTATTCATGATCAAATGATAGGCTGTTAATTAGGACGACAGCGTCTATCGATCGTAGGTTGCTATGTGCCATATAGGTTGATTGTCCTCTTAACCAAGGTGTGTGGAGATATTGGTATAGCATATAGATAAGAAGTATGGGTACATCATCATTGAACATGACCAACTTCAGTGCATTCTACTATTGAGAATGCCTCTGATGGAATATAGGTATAAGTATCCCTTAGACCTGAGATCACCTCAGTGACTTGCAAGCAACTCTCTCTGCTTTGGTACCGAACTAATTGAATTTCTAATTTAGCAACAAAAGACTTTTGGATACAGTCAAGTACTTACGAAGTTGGCGTGTGATCAAGATAGAATTGACCACTCCAAGAGTTGAAGAAGAATGTGTCATTGTATTTCAATATAGCAAAACCTTGGCCAGGATAATCCATCAGATGGATTTGGTATGTTGAAATACAATGTGGACAACCTGATCAGAGTTGATAATTAAACTCTGATGTATCCTACGAGCATTGTGGTCAAGGAGATAAATTTTATGGAAACTATATCCGCATGGGCTCTAAGGATGGTGTTCTACACCTTCGACCTATCCGATCGTCGGGTATCATTGCTAAATGATTACTTCGATTGGTACAAAATTTATTTTTGTGCTACCGACTTAGGGTTTGGACCTATGAGGTCACACATATTAGAGCTTACAATCTAATAAGATGGTTGATCAATGATTAAAAATTATTCTAGTGTTAAATAATCAATACGATTGATGTTTAACCTAGTGCAAGTGTTATACGAGGATCGATTAGCAATTGGATTGCTAATTAGCTTAATTTGATTAAGCCAATAGGATGAGATTAAGTTTAATTAAATTTTATTTAATTAGATTTAGTTTGGGCTTGATTGGATCAAGTCTAATTGGTTTATTGGATAAGCCAAGTGCAAGGAAGAACTAGTCCTAATCTAACTAGGACTCGGATTAACCAAATTTTCTAATTTGATTAAAAATAAATTAGAATTAAATCTAATTTAATCTAATTTAATTAGATTCTTAAATAGATTAGGGTCTTATTTAATTATATTGATTTAATCTTGATTTTATTTGGTTAAAAGATCTTGTTTGACCAAGTCAAAATAGGAGTCCTAGTGTGACTAAGACTCCCTATCTCCTTGCGCCACCTTGGTCCCAATGCCTTCCATACCTATTTTTTATGTATTTTTTAAGGAAAATCCCTTTCTTCCTAATTTTCATACCCCCTCTCTCCCTTCAAGTCAAATTTGAAAGTTAGGTGGAAGACCAAGTCAAAGGAGGAATTGGTTTTGCTTAGGATTCTATGAGATAGAATCCTTGTTGACCAAAACATCTTACCTCGAATGCCGCTCCCTATTTTAATTAATTTTTCTCTTATTCCATGAAAATAATCTTCTTTTTTGTGCACCCTTCTTTGCTGGGTCATGCTAAAAATTATGGAAAAAGAGTTGGGCGCCCCAATAACTTCCCATGTTTGGATATTCCTAGTCTACAAATTTGACCTAACTTGAACTCTTCTTTTTCTCTATTTATTAGATGAATTTTATTCTAATTTTTTTATAAAATATAGAGATTTGAGAGAGGTTTGGGGTATGCAAAAATTAGAGGAAGAGGATCCTTAGGCATGTGGGTTCCATAGGCACCAAACTAGGTGTCTAGGTGAGAGAAAAGAGAAGGAGAAGAGGGTCTTTTTCTAGGGCTATTTTATTTTCAATCTCTCCTCCTTTCTTTTGAGTTTTTTTTAAGAAAGTCTTAGATCAAAAAAATCTCATCTTTCTTCTCATATTTTGGAGAGTCCAAATTTTGAAGAAGGAAGCATTGGATCAACCGTCGAGGAAGGATCAGCACAGTATTAGCATGCTATGCTGATTTCCTACATCGAACTTCAGATCAGAGTTCGTTGGCTCGTGCGGATGACCCCTAGAGGCTGAATGCATGTGTGGCTCATAACTTCATCCTCTAGCCCAGATCAATAAGTTAGAACTTCTAAACTTGCTCAGATAATAGATTTGATCTATAAACTTCATACCTACATTTGATGTAGTATAGATCTAGTTTGATTTGATGAACTTTTTTCATTCTTATTTGATTTTAATTTTTGATTTAATATCATTTTTTAATCATATAATAGATCTGAGATCTAGGTATTTACATTATTATTTAAATAAATTTTATATTTTTTTAAGTCTTTTGCTGCAAGATCTTGAAAAAGTTTCAAGATCTACCTGTGAAATCCTAGATCTAGTTCCTTCAGTTGGTATCAGAGCAAGATTCTTGTTACATGATTTTTATACATATCTAGATTATTTCTTAGATTAGATCTAATTTATAATCTAATTATTAAATCTAAAATTAAAAAATAAAATAAAATAAAATATTTTAGATTGCATGGACTGCCATAAAGTTGTGCTACTGTAAGGTTTACCCCTTACAATGAATAGGTTATCCTAGTATGTGCTGATCTAAAATATTGATCATAAAATTTTAGATTAGATCTAAAAAATTTTATGATCTAATTAAAAATATTTTAATCTAATTTTAATTATCATAAATGTGTTAGCTTTGATCTAGGGAGATTATGATTGATTATTATTGAAACTATTTTAATTACATGAATCTATTTAGATTAAATCTAAAGTAGTTTTATATTTATTTTACTTACATATTGATTATGAATCAAACATGCAACTTGGTTGATAGAACCATATTGTAAAAATATTTTATAAATATAAAAATCATTTTCAAAAAGCCAAACCCCGACCCTCAGTCCAAAACTTAATTGAGAATTAAGATGTTGATTGATTAGGATCTAGGATTATGAATTAAAGATCCTAAGACATAAATCATAACACATTGGGTTAAATGGGTTAGTGAAGATTAGGTCCATTAATTGGGTTAGACCTAGGGTTAGATTAAAGAATGGACTTAATTAGAGAATTGATTAAATCTAATCAATTATTGTCTTAGATTAGGTCAAGAATTCTCAAGATCAATTACAATAGTTGTAGTTGGTCAAGTCCATGTCTTTAATAAGATGCAAGATGAACTTGATTCTTGGCTATGCGGTCTAGCATGAATTGTTAGGTTGATCTAATTGAAACTAGTTAAATCAGCTGGTGTCTAAGATAAACCAAACTAGTAGTGTTTAATTGATAGCTCACTTACCTGGCCATTCTTGATGGTGTTTAAGGCAAGCCAGGCAGATCCTTCCACTAATCGAACTTATCTGGCCTCTTGGTGAGATTATATTTTGATCGGATCGCTTGACTATTCGAGCTAACCCATGTCAGCTAGATAAATTAGTGTGACTGATTTAGGTGCTCCTAGATCAGCCTATTAATGGTTTTTCTTAAGCTGACTTGGTGAAGTTAGTAGGAGGATCATGACAAGCTGGTTAATTTGACCTACTCACTTCTATAAATAAATCCTCTAAAATTATTAGGTCCCTAAAATGAAATAGTTATATGATAACTAGATCATAGCCTCCCATTAAAGTGGATGATAATGGGTCCATCAGTTGGATAATCATTAGAGGCCTAAAGGCCTAGTGTTTATCGGTTGATGGAATTATCATTCATTATATGATCTCTTAGATACATCTTTCTAAATGGTGGTTAGTAGGCCAACCAAAGTTAGGCCTGATCATTCATTGGTTGGATGGGCCAAGTACGGTCATGTTAATGGTTGGACCTAACTGGACCCTTTTTTGAGAAAGCCAAAGCCAACTGATTAGGGCCTAGGGCAAAATTTAATTACTAAAAATTATTTGGAGAAACAATTGATTATGAACCTACCCTTTGGGCCTTGTGTATAGTCTATGTCGATTTTAGTACCTACTAAGGAATTCGGATAATTCTTTGAATTGGAGGTAGAGGCTATCAATTCAAATAAAATAGTGGGACAAATCTTTTGATTAAAGTCTAAATTTTTAGGTTTAATGAATCAATTACTAATTAGATTTTGATTTTTCTTTGTGCAGACATGGCCACTTTCCTATCGCTCTGATTTTTGTTGAACAATGATAAGTTGGTGGGACCCAACTTCGATAGCTAGTACCAAAAGTTAAAGATTGTCTTGGAGCATGAACGGATCCTATATGTGCTGATGGATCCTACACCTGAGGAGCCAGCTGCCAATGCACGTGGAACAGTCAGAGATACTTATCAAAAGTGTCTCAATGATCAAACCACGATGCACTACATTATGCTGGCTGTGATGAGCGACGAGTTCAATCGCAAGTTTGAGATAGCTCAGCCAAACAAAATGCTCCAAGTGTTGGAGGATTCTTTTGGCACACCCAATGACGTTGAGATGCATAAGACTAGTTGTGCCATCTTCAATGCCAGAATGAAGGATGGTGTCTCTATCACTAATCATGTATTGTACATGATTGAGCTGATAGAGCGCTTGAGCAAGATCAGCTTTTCCTTGCACAAACAACTTAGGAAAGATGCAATACTGAACTTACTGCCTAAGTTTTATCTCTCATTCCTTACACATTATAGAATGTCAAAGCCTAAAGTGGATTACCATGGGTTACTAGGGTTACTTCAGAACTTTGAGAATGATCACCAACTCCATAAGGAGTCAGTGAACTTAGTGGGAGGTTCATCTTCTTCTTCTCGATCCTTTAGAAAAGAAAAGAAGAACAAGAAGAAGAAAGCCAAGAAGGTCCATGTTCATGCTAGGACACCTGTGCAGGCTCAGACCATAAAGAACAAGTTTGATAAGAGTCAATCCAAATGCTTCTTTTGCAAGAAGCGGGGGCATTGGAAGAGGAACTGTCCTCAGTACGTTGCCTTCCTGGATCCAAACAAGCAAAGAAAGAAGCAAGCTATTGCTGGACAAGGTATTTATATGATAACTCCTTGTAATTTTTCTATTTGCGATATTACTGATTGGGTATTGGATGTCGGTAGCCCTTACCATATTTATAATTTGTTGCAGAGGTTGCAGGTCAGTAGAAGATTCGAGCAAGGCGAGAGATTCCTGAACGTTGGAGATGAAAGACCAGTTTCAGTTCTAGCTTTAGAAATTTTGAAACTTGTATTTGAATCTCATACCATTGTTCTTAGTGATTGTCATTTCTGTCCTAGTTTCTTTTTAAATATCATTTTTGATGGTCTTTTGGCCATAAACAATTATGAAATTTTAATAAAGAAACGAGTTTGTAATGTCATTATGAATGGTGTTACTACTTTCTGTGGACAATTGAACAATGGTGTATATATATTATCACAACCTATTAATGTAGTCTATTCTACTGGCAAGCATTCTAGATTAGATAGTGTATCAGATATCTACTTATGCCACTATAGGCTAGGTCATATAAACAAGAACAGGATAAACAAGTTGACTCAGGAGGGAATCCTCAAAGTTAATGATTATGAATCACTTCCAACCTGTGTGTTCTGTCTTCTTTGTAAAATGACCAAGTCATCTTTTACTAAAAAAGGTGAGAGAGCTAATAAGCTTTTAGGTCTAGTACGTATTGATGCATGTGGATCAATAAGCACAAGTGCCAGAGGTGGATATGTCTACTTCATCACTTTCACAGATGATCTATCTAGATATGGATATGTCTATCTGATGAAACATAAGTCAGATTCTTTCGAAATATTCAAATGATTTTGAAGTGAAGTAGAAAAATAAATTGGAAAGAGTATTAAAACTCTTTGGTCTGATCGAGGAGGAGAATACCTTTCTGATGAGTTTGCCATATATCTAGGAGAGAATGAAATTCTCTCCCAGTGGACTCCTCCTGGAACACCACAACATAATGGTATGTCTGAAAGGAGGAATCAGACTCTATTAGACATGGTCCGATCCATGATGTGATTTGCCAGCTTGCCAATATCCTTCTGGGGATATGCACTCGAATCGACTTGTTATCTATTAAATAGGGTTCCAAGTAAGCCTGTAGCTAAAACTCCATATGAGATATGGACGGGACGTAAGCCAGCACTTTCACACCTTAGGGTTTGGGGGTGCCTGGCTTATGTCAAACGGCTAGTTACAGACAAACTTAGACCTAGGTCTGATAAGTGTACATTGATAGGGTACCCAAAAGAGACCAAAGGATACTATTTCTACCATGCTGATGAACAAAAGATGTTCATCAGCCTTAGGGCAATCTTTTTGGAAAAGGAGTTTCTTGATGAAGGAATTGTTGTCTAAAAAGTTGAACTTGATGAAGTTCAATAGGTAGAAAGTCTGACACAAAATATTAAACCTAAGTCAAATTTGACTAGATCGGATCCAAAGCCTAGTGAATCTACACTATTAAGGTGATCCGATAGAGTACCCCACCATACGGATAGATACTATGAATTCTTGATCCAGGATGGTGATTCCATCAAAATCGATGAGAACGATGAGGATCCGATCACTTATATGGATGCGATGCAGAGATCAAACTCTGAAAAATGGCTAAAATCCATAAGATTCGAAATAGATTCTATGAAGGTCAATGATGTATGGACATTAGTTGACCCACCTGAAGGGGTTAAACCATTTGGGTGTAAATGGATCTACAAAAGAAAGAGAGGCACAGACAGAAAGGTGGAGACCTATAAAGCCCGTATGATTGCCAAGGCGTATCATCAATATTATGGTATTGACTATAACGAGACGTTCTTTCCTATAGCAGTGCTCAAGTCCATTCGGATCATGCTTGCCGTTGCTACCCATCTAGACTATGAGATCTGGCAGATGGATGTGAAGACAGCTTTCCTAAATGAAAAGTTGATCGAAGAGGTGTATATGGTACAACCTGAAGGATTCACATCCACAAATGAGTTTAAAGTGTTCAAGCTTCAGAGATCCATTTATGGATTGAAGCAGGCATCTCGAAGTTGGAACATGCATTTTGATAAAGTGATCAAAATGTATGTTTTGATTAAGAACGGAGAAGAACCCTGCATTTATAAATGGGCAAATGGTTCGACAATGGTATTTCTTATTTTGTACGTGGATGACATTCTCTTAATCAGAAATGATATCCCTACACTATAAGAAATAAAAGTCTAGTTGTCATCACAGTTCTCCATGAAGGACTTGGGTGAAGCATCCTACATCCTAGGGATGAAGATCTATAGGGATAAATCTAAAAGAATGCTTGGTATATCTCAATCCACGTACATAGAAATCATGCTGAACAGGTTCAGCATGGAGAATTCTAAAAAGGGCTATCCTCCGATAGGCCAAGGAATTTCTATCTCTAAGAAGGATTGTCCAACAACTCTTGAAGAGAGAGAGCGTATGAGTAGAATTTCATATGCTTCAACAGTGGGGTTTATTATGTATGCAATGACATGTATGAGACCAGACATGGCATACTCACTAAAAGTAATGAGTAGATACCAATCTAAACCTAGAGAAAATCACTGGAAGGTGGTTGAAACCATCCTTAAGTATTTAAGAAATACTAAGGACCAATGGTTGGTTTATGGTGAATCAGATCTGAAGCTTGTGGTGTTTACATACTCCAACTTTCAATCTGATCATGATGATAGTAAAAGTATGTCGAGATATATCTTTACTCTAAATGGTGGAGCCATCTACTGGAGAAGTTTCAAGTAGCATACAGTGGCTGACTCTATTTGCGAAGTAGAGTACATGGTAGCATCAGATGCAGCAAAGAAAGTTATGTGGCTAAGAAAGTTCATCATCGAACTTGGAGTAGCACCCTCCACTGATGGTCCAGTCCTACTCTACTGCGATAGCACTAGCATTATAGCTCAAGCAAAGAAACCAAAGGCACACCAACGAATAAAGCACATTCTGTGCCGCTTCTATTTGGTCCGTGAGATCATGGATAATGGTGATGTCGACCTTCAGAAGATCGACAAAAAGAAGAACCTAGCCGACCCCTTCACAAAAGCCCTGGCAATCAAGGAGTTCGACAACCATAAGTCAAAGATGGGTATTAGTGAAGAGAAAATCCCAATTTTTTGGATCAGGTTCGTTCAGATCTGATTGGATCAAGAGAGATATTTCAAAAATTTTCTCTTTTGAATTTAGAACAAATTTAAGACATTTCAAATCTAATTTTATAGATTGAATAAAATAAAAATAAATTAAAATATATTTAATTTGTATCTTATTGTTGGGTAATCAGATTATCTTGTGATGATCCTGCTGATTGCTTGAGGTTTTGAATCTAGCCACGCAAGTGCCTGGCCTCTACTAGTATCTACTCAAGCTAGATCTAGATATCTTCTTCTTCTTTATCACTTCTCTAAATATCAGATCTGGATTTGATTTGGAGGATTTTTAAAACTTCTTTTGAAGATCGGGTATCGTCTCTTGCAGCAGTGCTGCTTTCTTCCTTTCTCGTCACCTTTCTCTTGCTTGGATCGCACCAAATAGGAGCCCAAATCCCCTTAGGCGTAGAGAGGAGAGAGGGGACCTAAAGATGGTATGGAGGAGGGAGAGGGGTAGCCTTGTGGTATGGGCAATGGTCTAAGCTCTTTGAAACTAGGTGTAGATAGGGTTTATATAGACCCTGCTGCGCCATGCAGTGCCACATCATTCTGGCCAATCATGCTGCTTCATGCAGTTAGATATAAATCTGATTGGTGGGATGACAACACCTGATTCAATTAGATAAGAGCTCCTCTAAATCATCGTTAAATGGTGCCTAAGACTGGTCAAAGTCTAATCTTTGGTGCCACCTAGGTAGAAACCTCGAAGTAACTGGAGTCCCATATGTATGGGACTCTAGGCACCTCTATCCATGGGCGCACGCCTTGCTAGGCATGTGCCCCTACACCACCTGCTTTTTAGTAGGTTGACTAGTTCAAAATCAATCTCCTATGGGTGCATGACATATGGGTAGATGTCTAAATATCAAAGGTCAATGTTTGACAAAAGTCAAAAGACAAGAATTAGCAGGTGATGGAAAATGGCAAGTATTATCTCAAATTTATCTCATAAATTAAGACAACCCTTTTCTGACTTGGACAAGTTTTAGTCAGACCAAGTAAAGGTACCTGAGTGAGCACAAACACATTTGGCTCATTGGAGACAGCTTAAAATGATAATTGAAGGAGAACATTAGGCTCAATCATGTGCTAGCATGATTTTCTTGAACCTAATTGAATCTTATTCAAATCAATTGAACTGAATTAGTCCAATTGATGATATCCAGATCCAAACCCTTGTTTGTGTGACCTAGTTAGGTTTAGTTTTATATGGTAATGAGATATGTCATGATCTCTATTATCGACATCATCGAAACACCTTTCGATGGATCAAAACTTTTCTGATTCAGAAAACTAGAATGATCGATCATCCAAATCATTCTAATTGCTTCCAAAATCCACCAGTGACACCTAGCAATATATGGTGGCAATCTATCAGAACTAAAAATAAACCTCTCGATGCAGCTACCTTTGTGATTAAGTTCTTTTACCTTGAGCCTCGATCAGATTAGGGTTAATGTGAACTCGTCAAACCCTAATTTCTATCATATGATTTAATTATTTGATTCAAGTCTAATGTGAAAACCTTAATAGAAACTCTTTCTATTATTTCACTCTACCATTGGCCATGGGCTTATGGACTTGATTCTCATGATCATCATAGGGCTGCTCCACATCTACCGAGGTGGATAGATTCCCTGTTGGTGAAATCTAATTTCTATAATGAACATGCTATAACCAACATACACCTCAGAATTCTGAATGGCTAAGAGACCAAGTTATAGTGTAGTTAAACTATAACACTCTCAAGGTGAACAACCGATGCACCTCAAGTCAAAGAACCAGACACACGACTATAGCTTCGAGCCAGTCATCGACGAGAAGGTAGACTTTCTTATGACTGCTCGAGGTGGTCATGCTCAGTGCCCTCATTCTCTAACGAGTATCTGTACTCTTGCTCCAGTGTCTCTACACCATAGACTCAATACTAATCTACTATAAAGAAGCGATTGTATACCAACCTTTCGAATCAATCACCATCCTCATGATGATCCTACGGTCGAAAGCATTTTATGTGTTAATAATGAAAATTCATGTCTTAAATTCTTAACTTTTGAAAATAAGAATTATCATTACCATTAACTTAAGAGATGTATCACAGATACTAAATATAAATTATGATAGAAAATAACCCATTTTATTATTATTTATAGTCAAAATTAAAATTTTGCCTTTAGAAGTATATAACAAGTGTCAGCCAATTCTAGCTTCTAGGACACACATATCTAACAAACTTCTACTTGACCTAAAGTCAATTGGCTACAAATCTAAGTCCCATCTTCTCAAGGTGGATTTTGATTTTTTATTGGCCCATCGGTTTTGTAAGTGGGTCCGTCGCATTGTCTGCGGAGTCGACTCTCTTGACCTCAACGTAATCCTTCTCGAGGTAATCATGGATGAGGTGGTATCGTCGCTCGATGTGCTTGGATTTTTGGTGAGACCTCGACTCCTTAGCAAGGGCTATGGCACCATTGTTGTCGCAGTATAGAGGAATGGTATCTGATGGCATCACTTCGATCTCTACTGCAAACTTTTTATACTAGAATGCCTCCTTCATAGCTTCTGATGCAGCGATGTATTCTACTTCCATGGTGGAATCTGCTATCACTGTCTGCTTGAAACTCTTCAAATTGATACCACCACCATTACATACAAACAGACTTTCAGATGTCCACTTTCGATCATCTACACTGGACATAAAATCTGAGTCTATATATCCTTGGACTTGGAGTTCTCTATTACCAAAAATCAACAACATATCCTTAGTTCTTCTCAAGTACTTAAGGATACATTTTGCAGAAGTCCAGTATTCTTCATCTGGATTTGATTGATATCTGCTCATGACACTCACAGTATGGGCTATATCAGGTCATGTACATAACATGGCATACATGAGGCTCCCTATTATTGAAGCATAAGAGATCTTGCTCATGCGTTCTATTTTCTCAAGTATGCTAGGGCACATCTTTTTGGAAAGATGAATGCCATGTTTGAAGGGTACCAAACCCTTCTTAGAGTTTTCCATGCTAAACCTCTTTAGCACTTTCTCTATGTACATCTTTTGTGAAAGTCCTAGCATCCTATTCGGTCTATCTCTATAGATTTTAATTCCTAGAATATAGGATGCTTTTTCTAGGTCTTTCATGGAGAAATCTTTGGATAACCACATTTTAACTATGGTCAACATAAAAATATCATTTCCAATAAGGAGGATATCATCTACATAAAATACGAAGAAGAGAACAACGCTCCCACTGACCTTTTTGAAGACACATGGTTCCTCCTCATTCTTGATGAAACCAAACAATTTGATCACATTATTAAAATGAGTATTCCAGCTTTGAGATGCTTGCTTAAGTCCATATATGGACCTGTGCAGCTTGCATACATTGTGATCAGTATCACTGGATGTGAAACCCAACGGCTGTTTATATAGATATCTTCCTCAAGATATTCATTTAAGAATGTTGTTTTCACGTCCATTTGTCATATTTCATAATCAAAATAGGTTGCAATAGCAAGCAATGTGCGAATGGATTTAAGCATTGCTATTGACGAAAAGGTATCTTGATTGTCAATGCCTTTATGTTGACTATAACCTTTTGCCACTAATGTAGCTTTGAATGTCTCCACATTCCCATTTACATCAATTTTTCTCTTGTAGATTTATTTACATCCAATAGGTACTATACCTTTTGGTAGATCTACCAAGATCCAGACTTGGTTTGAGTGCATCGAATCAATTTCTGACTTCATTGTCTCTAACCATTTCTCAGAGTCGATATCTGATATCACCTCATTATAGGTTTTGGGATCATCACCATGAACCCCATTACCTACTAGAAATATTTTCTCTACTTCCTCTGAAATAGTACCTAGGTACCTCTCAGGGGGATGGAAAATCCTTTTGGATCTATGAGGTGGAGGAGGTAGTGATTGTATTAGCTCAATCTGATTTGGTTCCATTTGATCCTTAGCTCGTTGCTCTTGTGAGACTTTCTCCTTAAGCTTGATCTGCTTTCCAATGCCGCTATCTTGAATAAATTATTTTTCAAGAAGGATGGCATGTCGACTCATAATCACATTGTGATCTTCTGGAATGTAGAAATAATATCCTAATGATTCTATAGGATATCCTATAAATCGAGCTCTAAAGGACCTAAAGTCTAACTTATCCGCTTGTTATCTTTTGACATAAGTCGGACAACTCTAAATTCTGAGATGACTCAGACTTGATTTCTTACCATATCATATCTCATACGGTGTGGTAGGAATGATTTTAGAAGGAATCCTATTCAGTAAGTATATTGTAGTTAACAAACTATCTCCAAAGAAAATTAGGTAGGTCTGTGAAGCTCATCATAGATCAGACCATATCTAATAGGATCCAATTCCTCTATTCTAAAATCCCATTGAGTTGAGGTATTTTAGGTGGAGTCCATTGAGACACCATGCCATTTTTCTTGAGATAGTCCAGGAATTTTTGACTAAGGTATTCACCTCCTCGATCTGATCGAAGAACCTTAATGGGTTTTCCATATTGCTTTTCTACTTCATGTTTGAATTCCTTGAATTTTTTAAAAGTATCTCATAAGATACACATACCCATATCTAGATAAATCATCGGTAAAGATTATGAAGTAGACAAAGTTGCCTCTAGCCGGCACATCAAATGGACCGCACACATCAGGATGTACTAAGGAAAGAAGATCTGTGGCGCTTTCCCTATGCCCTACAAAATGGAGCTTAGTCATTTTGCCATGAAGACAAGATTCATAAATTGGATATGACTTGGAAGTCAACGGACTCAATAGCCTAATTTTCTTCAATTTGTTAATCCTATCTTCTGCTATATGATTAGTCTTAGGTGCCATAGATACCTATCATTTGGATTATCCCTAGGTCATTTCATAACATTCACATTTTGCTCGATATTAAAAATAGATACATTAATATGTAACTAGTAAAGACCGTTAATAAGAAAACCACTTGCAATTTTATTTCTTTCATAAAAAAATATTACAATGGTTCTTAAGAAAACTAATTACATAGCTTTCTAGTGCTAAGCATGAAATAGAAATCAAATTCCTGCTTGCCGTAGGCACATAATAATAATCTTTTAATACTAAGTCTAAACCAAATGGTAGTCGAAGAAGGTATGTTCCCACAGCCATAATAGCAATTCTTGCTCCATTTTCGATGCATAGGATCATCTCACCATTCCTCAGCTCCTGCTATCCACAAGACCCTGCAGGAAAGGGTACAAATGAGCACTAGAACAAGAGTCAAGCACCCAACTGGATGTAGAAGAAATCGTAAGGTTAGACTTAATAATGAGCATACCTCCAGAAGGACTTGCCTCCTTTTTCTTTAGGGTGGCCAGGTAAGTAGGATAGTTCTACTTCTAGTGGCCATCAGTGTTACAATGGAAACACTTTTCTTTGTCAACGGCCTTCTTCTTCAGCACTGTCTTTTTCTTCTTTCCTCCTTCCACCTTCTACTTTTTCATAGACTTCTTCTTCTTTCCAAAAGACTTTCTTTTGAAAGAAGTCCATTCCATAGAAAGCACTGAGCCTTTAGAATCTTTTATAGAAAGCTCAACAGTAACCAACATATTCATAAGCTTGGCTAGGAAATTTTGAAGTTTATGCATATGATAGATTATGATGAAGTGTCCATATGCATTAGTCAAAGATTGCAGAATTATATCATTCTGCATATCTAGGTCCAACTTCACTTCAAGCTTCTCAAGCTCTTTCAAGTCCTTGATTATTGTTAGATAATGATCTTGGACTGACTGTCCATCATGCAGTTTAGCCTTGAATAGTCATTTAGTGACTTGATACTTGGCTGCGCGACTCTGTTAACTAAACATCTCTTATAGGTGAGCCAACATTTGGCGGATAGTCCTGATATCTTTGTGTTAGCACAGAAGCTCATCAGACATCGAGCCCAACATGTAGTATCTAGTCTTGTTATCTTCGTCCATCTACTTATCAAGAGATGCTCTCTGTTTAGTGGATGGACAAGTTGATAAGATGGGAGGGTCCTAGTCCAATACATGAGTTAACTTCTCAGAACCCAAAATGATTTTGAAATTTTAGAGCCAATCCTTGTAATTATGTCCAATCAGTCTATGGGGTATTCAGGATACGTGCTAGTGGGTTGGACGTAGACATTTTTCTATAGAGAATTAAAGTTATTAGTTAGATATTGTAATTAAGACTTGACTAATTTATTTAGGAGTTTTATTTTTAAACAAATTAGCTTCCAGTATTTTCTCGAATTTCTACAGTCCCTTTGTAGAGATGCAAAAATCTCCATGATTAATAATTTCTAGTGGATGGTGCGGTCCCACCAACTGATTCATCACCTCACCTAACAGTTATTGGTGATGGGTTAGCCAATGAGTGAATAACTCTTGTTCAATGATTCTCTAATCATGGTGCATCAAAACTTGGTCTCTAATTCATGAATCTCACCGTGCTCAAAATATTGATCCACTCCTTAGTTAAGTCAGACCGACCATTTGCATAGATTAGATTTCTAATTGAGTCTCTCACTGTATCCAAAATATTGAGTCCAATCCATCCTCCAGTCCGTAGCATTCAATGCCTAATAGACATGGTTGTATCTTCTTGGTGCAACTAAACCACTATAACCAATCGAGAATAATCAACTCTGAAAAGGGCCCGCACATCTACATTGGTGGAAGACCTTAGACTTAATCTTTTCTTAGAGAGATTTGATTTAGGTCTCATTAAACTAGACTTGACATAGTCGTAACCATTATGACTAACCTAGTGGTATGGGTTAGCTCGGATTATTGGCCACCTTAGATCAGGACTAGCTAACAAATATGGCCAAATAAATGAGACCAGTGGAAGGGATATGCCATTAGCTTGATAAGAACGCATTCGAGTTGAGTAGCTCCCAATTAAAAATCAATTGATGGTATCTATCAAACTTACCTTAGACACCAAATTATTAAGCTAGAACCAATCGGATAAGCCTACAATCCAGACTCTAACCACTGAGCCTAATTAGGTCTTATCTTGATCTATCACCCATGTGATTCGATCTTGACCCAGACTTAATCCTATTAGGCTGATCAATTTAAGCACTCATGATCCCATCTAACCAACTCTTGATTCTGTTTGATCAACCGCTTAGACCTAATTGAGCTACCCAAGTCCGAATCCAATTTTATGAATATATCTTAAATCTTAAATTCTTAATTTTAGACCTAACATATTTCATAATCTTAATTCTTAATTAAGTTTAGGGTTCACAAACAAAACATGTAAATAAAATCCGAGAATTTCAGGATCTAGGGTTTTGCAGAAAATAAGTTTTTGGATTTTTGATTAAGGACGAACGTGCAGCACCCCTACACATCATAAGAACACCCCATTGAATAGGAGGAGAGGGTATTTAAACCCTAATTTATTCTTATGACCAGACAACCAAGGGGAACACCTTAATCAGAAATATAAAAAACTACAAAACTAGTTATATCTACATCATATATCTCGTATAAAAAAATTAATCTAACTATAAACATGTTTTGCATACATCTTATGTATCATATCATGCATGTTTTCAAATCTAAATTATCTCATAATTCATCTAAAAAATTAAATTTAAATTAATCTCATCAAAATAAATTCTATTCTAGATAATTATGTAGAACTATTCTACAACTAGTCTAAACATGCATTCATCATATCTCATATGAGCCAAAAATTAAATAATTTTATTTTCTATTTTTTATATCTTATTATAATATTTATAATATTAAAAAGTAGTAAATAAATTAATCTAAAATTATAACTTAATCAAATTAAATTATGATCATGCAAGACTATACATAGAATAATTCTATTCTACAATAAGTCATGCATCTTGTAGAACTTAGATCTAAATTATTTAATTTTAATTTTTTTGATTTTAGATCTAATCACATCTCATGTGATATATAAAATTATTTAATTATTAGATTAAAAATAAATTTAAATTAGATCTAAATAATTTATGAAAACCTGGCTTTGATACCAGTTGAAGGAAAAATTCTAATTTTTTGGGTCAGGTTCGTTCAAATCTGATTGGATCAAGAGAAATATTTCAAAAATTTTTTTTTTTAAATTTAGATCAAATCTAAGATATTCTAAATCTAATAAAATAAAAATAAATTAAAATAGATTTAATTTATACCTTATTGTTGAATAATCAGATTATCCTATAAAGATCCTGCTAATTGCCTGAGGTTTCGGATCTAGCAATGTAAGTGGCTGGCCTCTACCGATATGCACTTGGACTAGATCTGAAGATCTTCTTTTTCTTTATCACTTCTTCAAATATTAAATTTGAATCTGATTTAGAGAATCTTCAAAACTCCTTTTGATGATCGGGTATCGTCTCTTGCAGCAGTGTTGCCTTCTTCCTTTCTCGTCACCTTTCTCTTGCCTAGATCACACCAAACTGGAGCCCAAATCTCCTTAGGCATAGAGAGGAGAGAGGAGACCTAAATATGGCATGGAGGAGGGTGAGGGGCAGCCTTGTCGCATGGGCAATGGTCCAAGCTCTTTGAAACTAGGTGCAGACAGGATTTTTATAGACCCTATTGCGCCATGTAGTGCCACATCATCCCGACCAACCACATCGCTTCGTGCAAGCAGATCTAAATCTGATTGGTGGGATGACATCATCTGATCTAATTAGATAAGAGCCCCTCTAAATCATCCTTAGATGGTGTCTAAGACTGGTCAAAGTCTAATCTTTGGCGCCACCTAGGTAGAAACCCCAAAGTAATTGGAGTCCCATCTATATGTAACTCCAGGCACCTCTATCCATTGGCACACACCACCCTAGGCATGCACCCCTAGTCCACCTACTTTTTAGCAGGTTGACTAGTCTAAAATCAATCTTCTATGGGTGCATGATACATGGGCAGATGTTTAAGTGTCAAAGGTCAATATTTGACCAAAGTCAAAAGATAGGAATTAGCAGGTGATGGAAAAAGGCAGGTGTTATCTCAAATTTATCTTATAAATTAAGACAACCCTTTTCTAACTTGGACAAGTTCTAGTCAGATCAAGTAAAGGTATCTGAGTGAGCACAAACACATTTGACTCATTCGAGACAACTTAAAATGATAATTCAAGGAGAACATTAGGCTCAATCATGTGCTAGCATGATTTCCTTGAACCTAATTGAATCTTATTCAAATCAATTAAACTGGGTTAGTTCAATTGATGATATCCAGATTCAAACTCTTATTTATGTGATCCAGTTAGGTTCAGTTTCATATGGTAATGAGATATGTCACGATCTCTATCATCGACATCACCAAAATACCTTACGATGGATCAAAACTTTTTTGATTCAGACAACTAGAATGATCGATCATCCAAATCATTCTAATTGCTCCCAAAATCCACCAGTGACACCTAGCAGTATATAGTGGCAATTCATCAAAACTAAAAATGAACCTCTCGGTGTAGCTACCTATGTGATTAAGTTCTTCTATCTTGAGCCACGATCAGATTAGGATTAAGGTGAACTCATCAAACCCTAATTTCTGTCATATGATTTAATCATTTGATTCAAGTCCAATGTGAAAACCTTAATAAAAACTCTTTCTATTATTTTACTCTGCCATGGTCATGGGCTTATAGACTTGATTCTCATGATCATCATAGGGCTGCTCCTCATTTACCAAGGTAGGTAGATTCCCTCTCGGTGCAATCCAATTTCTATAATGAACATGCTATAGCCAACATACACCTCAAGATTTCGAATGGCTAGGAGACCGAGTTATGGTGTAGTCAAACTATAACACCCTCAAGATGAACTGTTGATGCACCTCAGGTCAAAGAACCTGACACACTACTACAGCTTTGAGCTAGTCATTGATGAGAAGGTAGACTTTCTTATGGCTGCTCGAGGTGGTCATGCTTAGTGCCCTCGTTCTCTAATGAGTATCTATACTCTTGCTCCGATATCTCTACACTGTAGACTCAAGACTCATCTACTATAAAGAAGTGATTGTACACCAACCTTCTGGATCAATCACCATCCTCATGATGATCCTACGGTCGGGAGCATTTTATGAGTTAGTAATGAAAATTCATCTCTTAAATTTTCAACTTTTGAAAATAAGAATTATCATTACCATTAACTCAAGGGATGTATCACAGACACTAAATATACATTATGATAGAGAATAACCTATTTTATTATTATCTATAGTCAAAATTATAAATTTATCCTTAGAAGTGTATAACATGTGTCAGCCAATTCTAGCTTCTAGGGCACACATATCTAATAATTAGTTACTGTGCCGAGTAGCTTTAGGATAAATGGGAGTTGTTGAAAATTATCTCCTAAAGTCAATCATCAGCTTATTAACGATTGAGATATTGTAGTTAATTTGTTAATTAATAAAAAATATTTTGACATCTTTTTTCATCATAAGTTTGCATCTTCTAATGAACTCCATTGTAGTATTGAAGTTCTTAGGACTATTTAGTTTCTATAAAGAGAGGATATATCGATTAGTTCTTAAATTTTTTCACAATCAAATGATAGGCTGTTAATTAAGATAACAGCATCTATCGAGCATAAGTCGCTATATGCCATATAGGTTGGTTGTCCTCTTAACCAAGGTATGTGGAGATACTAATATGGCATACAGATGAGATGTATGGGTACATCATCATTGAACGTGATCAATTCTAGAGCATTCTGCTATTGAAAATATCTCTAATGGGATATAGATATAAGTATCCCTTAAACCTAAGATCATCTTAGTGACTTGCAAGCAACTCACTATGCTTTGGTATTAGACTAACTGAATTTCTAATTCAGCAATGAAATATTTTTGGGCATAGTCAAGTACTTGTGAAGTCGGAGTATGATCAAGATGGAATTGACCACTTCAAGAGTTGGAGAAGAATGTATCACTGTATTTCAATATAGAAAAACCTTGGCCAGGGTAATCCATCAGATGGATTTAATATTTTGAAATACAATGTGGACAATATGATTAGAGTTGATAGTTGAACTCTGATCTATCCTATGAGCATTGTGGTCAAGAGGATGAATTATATAAAAACTATATCCGCATGGGTTCTAAGGATGGTGTTCTACACCTTCGACCTATCCGACCATCGGATATCATTGCTAAATGATCACTTTGATTGGTACAAAATTTATTCCTATGCTATTGGCTTAGGGTTCAGACCTATGAGGTCACACACATTAAAGCTTACAATCTAATCAGATGGTTGATCAATGATTAAAAATTATTCTAGGGTTAAACAATCAATACGATTGATGTTTAACCTAGTGCAAGTGTTAAAGGAGGATCGATTAGCAATTGGATTGCTAATTGACTTAATTTGATTAAGCCAATAGGATGAGATTAAGTTTAATTAACTATGATTTAATTAGATTTAGTTTGGGCTTGATTGGATCAAGTTCAACTAGTTTATTGGATAAGCCAAGTGCAAGAAAGGACTAGTCCTAGTCTAACTAGGACTTGCATTAATCTAATTTTCTAATTTAATTAAAAAATAAAATAGAATTTAATTTTATTTTATTTAATTTGATTAAGTCCTTAAATGGTTTGGAGTCTTATTTAATTAGGTTGGTTTAATCTTGATTTTATTTCATTAAAAGATCTTGTTTGATCAAGTCAAAATAGGAGTGCGAGTGTGACTAGGACTCCCTATCTCCTTGTGCCACATTGGTCCCGACACCCCCTATACCATGGAGTCTTATTTAATTAGGTATTTTTCATGGAAAATCCCTTTCTTCCTAATTTTCACACCCCCTCTCTGAAGAAAAATCCTGATTTTTTGGACCAGGTTCGTTCAAATCAGATTAGATCAAGAGATATATTTCAAAATTTTTTCTCTTTGATCCTAATCAGATCTGAGATATTTTAGATTTGATTATTATTATTTTAGAAATAAAATAAAATCTAAATAAATTAAATCAAATTTAATTTACCTTGATATGGGTAATCCTATTATCTGGTGATGATCCTGTATGCAGCGGAAGGTTTTGGATCTAGCCATGCAAGTGCCTGGCCTCTACCGGTATCCACTCGGACTGGATCTAGAGATCCTCTTCTTCTCTATCACATCTTCAAAAATCAGATCTGGATCTGATCTGGAGGATCTTCAAAACTCCTTTTAAAGATTAGCAGTCGTCCTTTGCAGCAGCGCAGCCTTCTAGCATTCAATCGCCTTTCTTTGATCTGGATCGCACCAACCAAGCTCCAAAACCCTTTGGGACATGGAGAGGAGAGGGAGAAGGTAGGTTTGGCATGGAGGAAGAGGGAAGAGGCAACCATGGGGCATGGGGACTTGTGATTCAAAACATACTTTGAGTTGGGCGCAGGGTCTTATTTATAGACTAAGCGTGATCCAACTCCTCTTCTTCCCAACAAATCACAACCCTTTGTGAAATCAGATTTAAATCTGATTGGTGGAAATAGAGTCCCCTGGATTCCACCTTAGAGGGTGCCTAAGACCAGTCAAAGTTGGTTCTTAGGAGAACTTTAAGTAGAATCCAAAAAGAAGATGGAGTTCCTATCCAATAGGGACTCCTAGGCACCTCCAGCTTGGGCACACGCCAAGGGTGGTGTGCGCCCTCTTCCTTGTCAGGTTCTGGTAGGGGGATAGGCCCCCACCAGCTCTCCAATAGGTGCATAACATGTGGTCAAAAGTCAAAGTGTCAGTGGTCATCATTTGACCAGTCAAAGGTAGACTTTTGACCAAAGTCAAAGAACAAGAAATGGCAGGTGACCAAAAATGGCAGGTAATATCTTACAAAATAAGACAACCTTTTCTAACTTGAACACCTCCAGTCAGACCATATGGTCGTTGACAAAAACTTTTGATAGGACTTAATGATGAAAGAAAATAATTCTAGCTGAATTTTATTTCTTTTAATAATTACTGGTCATTATGTGATCACATAACTTATGTTACCAAATCTAGGTGAGGTGTTAGATATATGTGCCCTAGAAGCCAGAATTGGCTGACACTTGTAATACACTTCTAGGGGCAAAATTATAATTTTGACTATAAATCAATAAATGGGTTATTTTCTATCACATATGTGTATTTAGTGTCTGTGATACATCCTTTGAGTTAATGGTAATGATAATTCATATTTTCAAGAGTTGAAAATTTAAGACATGAATAATCATTATTAACTCATAAACAGCTCCCGACCATAGGATCATCACGAGGATGGTGATTGATCCGGAAGGTTGGTGTACGAATCGCTTCTCTTTAGTAGATGAGTCTTGAGTCTACGGTGTGGAGACACCGGAGCGAGAGTACAGGTACTCGTTAGAGAACGAGGGCACTGAGCGTGACCACCTCGAGTAGTCATTAGGGAAGTCTACCTTCTCGTCAATGACTGACTCGATGCTGCAGTAGTGTGTCTGGTTCTTTGACCTGAGATGCATCGGCAGTTCACCTTGAGGGTGTTATAGTTTGACTACACCATTACTCGGTCTCCTAGCCATATGGAACCCTGAGGTGTATGTTGGCTATAGCATGTTCATTGTAGGAACTGGATTGCATCAAGATGGAATCTATCTACCTCGGTGGTAGAGGAGCAGCCCTATGATGATCATGAGAATCAAGTCCAGAAGTCCATGGCCATGGTAGAGTGAAATAATAGAAAGAGTTTCTATTTAGATTTTCACATTGGACTCGAATCGAATGATTACATCATATGACAGAGACTAGGGTTTGACGAGTTCACCTTAACCCTAATCTGATCGGGGCTCAAGATAGAAGAACTTAATCACACAGGTAGCTGCACCAAGAGGTTCGCATTCAGCTCTGATGGGTTGCCACCATATACTGCTAGGTGTCACTGGTGGATTTTGGGAGCAATTAGAATGATTTAGATGATCGATCATTCTAGCTGTTCGAATCAGAAGAGTTCTGATCCATCGAAAGGAGTTTCGATGATGTCGATATGATAGAGATCATGACATATCCCATTACCATACAGAACTGAACCTAACTGGGTCACACAAACAAGGGTTTGAATCTGGTGATCATCAATTGAACTGATCTAGTTCAATTGATCTGAATGAGATTCAATTAGGTTCAAGGAAATCGTGCTAGCACTCGATTGAACCTAACGTTCTTCTTTTACTATCATAAATAAGTTGTCCTGACTGAGCCAAAGGAGTTTGTGCTCAATCAGAGGCCTTCATATGGTCTGACTGGAGGTTGTCCAAGTCAGAAAAGGTTGTCTTATTTTGTAAGACATTACCTGCCATTTTTGGTCACCTGCCATTTCTTGTTCTTTGACTTTGGTCAAAAGTCTACCTTTGACTGGTCAAATGTTGACCATTGACACTTTGACTTTTGACCACATGTCATGCACCTATTGGAGAGCTGGTGGGGGCCTGTCCCCCTGCCAGAACCTGGCAAGGAGAAGGGCGCACGCCACCCTAGGCGTGGCGTGCCCAAGTTGGAGGCGCCTAGGAGTCCTTGTTGGACAAGGACTCCACCTCTCCTTTTTGGATTCCAATTAGAGTTCTTCTAAGAATCCAACTTTGACTGGTCTTAGGCACCCTCTAAGGAGGAATCCAGGGGACTCTATTCCCACCAATCAGATTTAGATCTGATTTCACAAAGGGTTGTGATTGGTTGGGAAGAAGAGGAGTTGGATCACAGCTTAGTCTATAAATAAGACCCTGCGCCCAACTCAGATTAAAAGATGCTAATTGAATTGAGAATTTCCCCATGCCCCAAGGCTGCCTCTCCCCTCCTTCCTCCATGCCATAAGTCTTCTTCTCCCCTTGCCTCTCCACGTCCAAAAGGAGTTTTGGACTTGGTTGGTGCGATTCAGATCAAAGAAAGGCGATCAAAAGCTAAGAAGGCTGCGCTGCTGCAAAGGACGACTGCTGATCTTCAAAAGGAGTTTTGAAGATCCTCCAGATCAGATCCAGATCTGATTTTTGGAGGTGTGATAGAGAAGAAGAGGATCTCCAGATCCAACCCGAGTGGATACCGGTAGAGGCCAGGCGCTTGCGTGGCTAGATCCAGAACCTTCCGCTGCAATCAGGATCATCAACAGGGTAATAGGATTACCCAAATCAGGTAAATTAAATTTGATTTAATTTATCTTATTTTATTTTATTTATTATTAAAATAATAAGAATCAGATCTGAAAACATATCAAGATCTGATTGGATCAAGAGAAAAAATTTTTGAAATATATCTCTTGATCTGATCAGATCTGAACGAACCTGGACCGGGAAATCAGGATTTCCCTTCAACTGGTATCAGAGCCATGGTTCTAAAATTATTTAGATCTGATTTTAAATTTTATTTTAATTAGAAAAATAATTGATTTCAGATGTCACATGAGATGTGATCAGATCTGAAATCAGAAAAAATTAAAATTAAATGATTTGGATCTAAGATTAGAAGATATGCATGACTAGTTCTAGAATAGAATAGTTCTATAGAATAGTCTTTGCATGTTTTTGATTTAATCTGATTAAATCATATTTTAGATCTTTTATTTACTATTTTTTGATATTATAAGTGTTATAATAACATCTGAAAAAATAGCAAATAAAAATTATTTAATTTTAAATATCATATGAGATATGATTGATGCATGTCTAGACTAGTTGTAGAATAGTTCTACATAATTGTCTAGATTAGAATTTATTTTGATTAGATCAATTTAAATCTAATTTTTTAGATTATTATGAGATAATTTAGATCTGAAAAACATGCATGATTTGATACATGAGATGTATGCAAAATATGCCATGATTAGATCTAAATTTGTATATGAGATATATGATATAGATCTATAAACTGTTTTGTAGTATTGACATGTTCCTGATTAAGGCGTTCCTCTTGGCCGTCCGGTCATAAGAACGAAGAAGGGTTTAAAGGCCCTCTCTTCCCATTCGATGGGGTGTTCTTATGATGTGTAGGGGTGCTGCGTGTTCGTCCTTAATCAGAAACCCAAAACTTACTTTCTGCAAAACCCTAGATCCTGAAACCCTAGGATTTATTGTGCATATTTTGTTTATGAACCCTACTTAATTAAGAATTAAGTTTATGGAATATTAATTAGGTCTAAAATTGAGAATTTCAGATCTAAGACATATTCATAATACTGGGTTCGGGCTTGGGTAGCTCAATTAGGTCTAAGCGGTTGATCAAACCGAATCAAGAGTTGGTTAGATGGGATCAACAATGCTTAAATTGACCAGCCTAATAGGATTAAGTCTGGGTCAAGATCGAGTCACGATCAAGCAAGACCTAATTAGGCTCAGAGGTTAGAGTCTGGATTGTAGGCTAACCCAATTGGTTCTGACTCAACAATTTGGTGTCTAAGGTAAGTTTGGCACATACGACCGACTGGTTTTTAATTGGAAGCTACTCGACCTGAATGCGTTCTTGTACGAGTTAATGGCATATTCCTTCCACCGGTCTCACTTACCTGGCCATATCTGTTGACACAGTTCTGATCTGAGGTGGTCAATAATCCGAGCTAACCCATGCCACTAGGTTAGTCATAATTGTTATGACTAAGCCAAGTCTAGTTTAATGAGACCTGAATCAATTCTCCCTAAGAAAAGATTAAGTCTGAGGTCTTCCACCATTGTAGATGTGCGGGCCCTTCCCGGGGTTGATTGTTCTCGGCTGGATACAGTGGCTCAGTTGCACCGGGAAGATGCAACCATGTCTATTAGGCATTGGATGCTATGGGCTGGAGGATGAGTTGGGCTCAATATTTCGGATACGGTGAGAGACTCAATTAGGAACCCAGTCTATGCAAATGGTGGGTCTGACTTAACTAAGGAGTGGATCAATATTCCGGATACGGTGAGATTCATGAATTAGAGACCAAGTTTGGGTGCACCATGATTAGAGAATCATTGAACAAGAGTTGTTCACTCATTGGCTAACCCATCACCAATAACTGTTAGGTGAGGTGATGAGTCAGTTGGTGAGACCGCACCACCCACTAGAAATCATTAATCATGGAGATTTTCGCATCTCTACAGAGGGAGTGTAGGGATCCGAGAAAATAGTGGGAGCTAATTTGTTTAAAAATAAAATCCCTAAATAAATTGGTCAAGTCAAAATTACAGTATCTAACTAGAATCTTTGACTCTCTACAGGAAAATGTCTGCGTCCAACCCATTGGCACGTATCCTGGACACACATAGACTGACTGGACCCAATTATAAAGATTGGCTCAGGAACTACAAAATTATTTTGGGTTCCGAGAAGTTAACCCATGTTTTGGACCAGGACCCTCCCACATTACCAGCCCGTCCATCTGTTGAACAGAGAGCGTCTCTGGAAAAAATGGATTGACGAAGATAATAAGGCCAGATATTACATGTTGGGCTCGATGTCTGATGAGCTCCAGCGCCAACATGAAGATATCGGGACTGCTCGCCAAATGTTGGCTCACCTGCAGGAGATGTTTGGTGAACAGAGTCGCGCAGCCAAATATCAAGTCACGAAATGACTTTTTAAGGCTAAGATGCGTGATGGGCAGTCAGTCCAAGATCACTGTCTGACAATGATCAAGGACATGGAAGAGCTTGAGAAGCTCGGTGTGAAGTTGGACTTGGACCTGCAGAACGATATTATTCTGCAATCCTTGACTGATGCATATGGGCAATTCATCATGAATTACCACATGCATAAACTTCAAAATTCCTTGGCCGAATTAATGAATATGCTGGTTACCGCTGAGCTTTCTATGAAAGGTTCTAAAGGCTCAGTTCTTGCTATGGAACGGACTTCTTCCAAAAGAAAGTCTTATGGAAAGAAAAAGAAGTCTGTGAAAAAGCAAAAGGTGGAAGGATCAAAGAAGAAGAAGGCAGAATCCGAAGAAAAAGGCCGATGGCAAAGGAAAGTGTTTCCATTGCAACAGCGACGGCCATTGGAAGCGGAACTGCCCTACTTACCTGGCCACCCTGAAGAACAAGAAGGAAGGTCCTTCTGGAGGTATGCTCGTTATTGAGTCTAACCTTACGGTTTCTTCTGCATCCAGTTGGGTGCTTGACTCTGGTTCTAGTGCTCATCTGTGCACTTCTATGCAGGGTCTTGAGGATAGCAGGAGGCTGAGGGATGGAGACATGATCCTACGCATCGGTAATGGAGCAAGAGTTGCTGCAGTAGCCGTGGGAACATACCCTCTTCGATTACCATCTGGTTTAGACTTAGTTTTGAAAGACTGTTATTATGTGCCTGCAGCTAGCAGGAATTTGATTTCTGTTTCATGCTTAGCACAAGAAGGTTATGTGATCACCTTCTTTAAGGACCATTGTAACATTCTTTATGAAAGAAATAAAATTGCAAATGGTTTCCTTATTAATGGTCTTTATCAGCTACATATTGATGTACCTGTTCTAACTATCGAGCAAAACGTGAATGCCAAACGACCTAGGGATAGTCCAAACGACAGATATCTATGGCACCTGAGATTAGGTCATATAGCAGAAGATAGGATCAACAAATTGGAGAAAAATGGGCTATTGAGTCCATTGACTTTTGAGTCATATCCAACTTGTGAATCTTGTCTTCAAGGCAAAATGACTAAACTCCCTTTTGTTGGACATGGGGAGAGGGCCACAGATCTCCTTGCCCTAGTACATACTGATGTGTGCGGCCCATTTGATGTGCCGGCTAGAGGCAATTTTGTCTACTTCATTACCTTTACCGATGATCTGTCTAGGTATGGGTATGTGTATCTTATGAGACACAAGTCTGAAGCTTTTGAAAAGTTCAAAGAATTCAGACATGAAGTAGAAAAACAAACTGGAAAAACCCATTAAGGTTCTTCGATCAGATCGAGGAGGTGAATACCTTAGCCGGAATTCCTAGACTATCTTAAGGAAAATGGCATAGTCTCTCAATGGACTCCACCAGGAACACCTCAACTCAACGGGGTTTCAGAACGGAGAAATCGGACTCTATTGGATATGGTTCGATCCATGATGAGCTTCACAGACCTCCCTGATTTTCTTTGGGGACATTCATTATTAACTTCAATTTATCTACTGAATAGGGTTCCCTCTAAAACCGTTCCTACCACACCGTATGAGATATGGCACGGTA